>CAUYRH010168564.1:0-39071 GCA_963574655.1 Perodicticus potto
TTTTTTTTTTTTTTGAGACAGAGCCTCAAGCTGTCACCCTGGATAGAGTGCCATGGCATCACAGCTCACAGCAACCTCCAATTACTGGGCTCAAGCGAGTCTCCTGCCTCCGCCTCCCAAGTAGCTGGGACTGCAGGCGCCTGCCACAATGCCCGGCCATTTTTTGGTTGCAGCTGTCGTTGTTTGGCGGGCCCGGGCTGTATTCAAACCCGCCAGCTCAGGTGTATGTGGCTGGCGCCTTAGACCGCTGAGCCACAGGCGTCGAGCCTAAACATATGATTAATATCTTGTTTTCCTTAACTATCAGTCTCTGTGCCATGCAGAGGGTGGGTGAATTAGCATTTTTGTCAGCAAAATTTTCTTCTAAGCCAGTAACACCTCCTATTAGCTTCACTCCTGGCACTTCTAAAAAACACGGTTCCGGTTTGGCTAGGTTGATGCAACACAGATCTCCCATATTGTAATATAACAGGCTAGATCAGAGCATTCACACTGCCCTGTGTATTTAATGTCCTGGTTAGGCTATTTGAGCCTTATTACTTTTTTATAAGATGGAAAAAATAATAGTGTCTAACTCTTGGAGTATTTGTGAAGATTAAATTAAATAATATTTGTACAGTTGTCAGAGCAGTGCCTAGGTCATGTAAGTCTTCAATAAACAATAACTGCTATTATGATCATTACTGTTATAATTTATAGTATGTATATATATAGCATGTATTTTATAAATATAGTACATGTAGTATAGTGCATATATGTATTACTGCATTTGATCCTGATTCTGTGAGTGCACCCCCATTTTAGAGGTAAGAAAATTGAATTTCAAAGAAAAGAGAAACTTTTTCTCTTATTTACAATGACCTAGCAATAAAGTACAGAGCTAGGAGGACCCTGTCCTTGAGTTTGCTGTGGTCGATGAGAGAGTGGTGCTTGCAATGGGGCAGGCTCCCTCTGAGTCTGATACCCTACCTCTTCCCCTCTTCCCAGGAAACTCCTTTCTGACTTCTCTCACAACAGTGTGCCATAATGCAAGCCTGTTCTTTGGATAACTCAGACAGCAAGTGTGCACACACGGTGCTCTGGAGCACAGCTTCTGGGCCTAGGGGCATATAATGGGCCACTTGGCTATGCTGTGGTGGACAGCAGTATGCACCTCTAGCCTTACCAGGGAAGCCAGAGGCACAGGGGGTCTTCATGGGAAGAGGTGAGTTTGATGGCAAGCACATTTCTGCAGTTTGTGCTGACTCACAGGAAACAACTTTTTTTTTTTTTTTTTTTTTGTAGAGACAAAGTCTCACTTTATCACCCTCAGTAGAGTCCCATGGCATCACACAGTTCACAGCAACCTCCAACTCCTGGGCCTAGGTGATTCTCTTGCCTCAGCCTCCCGAGTAGCTGGTACCACAGGCGCCCACCACAACGTCCAGCTATTTTTTTGTTGCAGTTTGGTCAGGGCCGGGTTTGAACTCCCCACCCTCGGTATATGGGGCCGGCACCATACCCACTGAGTCAGAGGCACCGCTGGGAACAACTTTTTTTTTTATCACTGTGTTCACTTATACTTTTTTTGACATCATTAGGATTATATGTGACATTCTTTAGAGTCTTCTTGATGACAGTATTTGGTAAAACTTGTAAAAATCACCTTGCTCAGGATAACTAAAGCAGACAAAGGAAATACTTCTGTGGTCTTACCTGCCGGCATTCACTACGGGTCATATGAGAAACTTTTCAGTGTTTTAACAAATTCCCTATTTTACACTATTTGAAAACAAGAATCTGGTGAGAACTAGATACAATCTTCAGGCCTGGAAATGTAGGATCTTGGTTTTTTTTTTTTCCTTCATTTTTTTTGAGACACAGTCTCAAGCTGTCACCCTGGGTAGAGTGCTGTGGCATCACAGCTCACAGCAACCTCAAACTCGTGGGCTTAAGCAGTCCTCTGGCCTCAGCCTTCCAAGTAGCTGAGACTGCAGGCGCCCACCACAATGCCCAGCTATTTTTTGGTTATAGTTGTCATTGTTGTTTGGCAGGCCTGGGCTGGATTGGAACCTGCCAGCTCCAGTGTATGTGGCTGGCGCCCTAACCACTTGAGCCACAGGATCTTGTTTTGAAGAAATGTGTGGAGAGGGGCCGGGTGCGGTGGCTTATGCCTATAATCCCAGCACTCTAGGAGGCCAAGGCAGGTGGATTGCCTAAACTCACAAGTTTGAGAACATCCTGAGCCAGATTGAGACCCCATCTCTAAAAACAGCTGGGCATTGTGGCAGGCACCTGTAGTCCCAGCTACTTGGGAGGCTGAGGCAAGAGAATCATTTGAGCCTAGAGTTTGAGATTTGAGGTTGCTGTGAGCTGTGATGTCATAGCACCAAGGGTGGCAAAGTAAGATTCTGTCTCAAAAAACAAACAAACAAAACCATGGAGAGTGAATAGTAAGCCCTTTCCTTTTCTAGGATGTGCACTTGCGTTGTTCAGACCACTGTTCCCACACTGCTGTGATACCTCACTCCTCCTGACCCAGGAGGGAAATAGCACCCCTTTATCTCCAGGGCTGGCAATAAGGGATTGGGGAAGGGAAACCAAAGAATCAAGAAGGGAGGGCACCTGAAGGTATCTCTTTCTGGGGACTGAAGACAGCCAAGAGGTACAGATTCATGGCTCCCTATGCCTATGCTAATGGTTCATTAGGTCTCAGCTTGGACTTTGGAATCTGCTTTTTATTTAGTTGGGTTTTGTTCTTTTTTTTTGAGACAGAGTCTCACTTTTTCACCTAGCCAAGAGTGCAGTGGTGGCATCATCATAGCTCGTTGCAGTAATGGGCTCAAGTAATTTTCCTGCCTTAGCCTCCCAAATATCTAGGACTACAGGCATGTGCCACCATGCCTGGCTATTTTTTCTATTTTCTGTAGAGATAGATCTCACTCTTTCTCAGGCTGGTCTCAATTCTTGGTCTTAAGCAGTTCTCCTGCCTCAGTCTCCCAAAGTGCTAGGATTACAAGTATGAGCCACTGTGATCATCCACATATTTATATATGTATATTATCAGTTAAGACTGCCATCTCTTTCCATTTTAGTTATCTCTAAGTCATATTTTCTTCTCCTATCTCTAAGTCATGCCTACCATGCAGTATGTGTGGGCATATCTAAAATATTGTTAACATCGACGGGGTATATTTGTGTGCTTTGAAATCTCTAACACGTATGTAGTATAGTTGTATTATTGCTGGCCATCTCTGGGATGTCTTTGAGAAATACTCTCAATAGGGTCAATTCAAAGAATATTGAAGAGAATTCACTTCATAGAAAACTCAAAATACCTGGAAATCTTATAGTTCAGACATAAAAGAACTCAATAGAGGCTCGGCGCCTGTGGCTCAACGGGCTAAGGCGCCAGCCACGTACACCTGAGCTTCAGGTACACCTGAATCCAGTCCTGGCCCACCAAACGACAATAACAACTACAACCAAAAAATAGCCGGACGTTGTGGCTGGTGCCTAATCCCAGATACTTGGGAGGCTGAGGCAAGAGAATCACTTAAGCCCAGGAGTTGGAGGTTGCTATGAGCTATGATGCCACAGTACTCTACATAGGGCAACAACTTGAGGCTCTGTCTCAAAAAAAAAGAAAAAAAATAGAATATTAAATTATATAGATGTACATATATATAGATGTATATAGATGGTACATATAAAACACCATTCAATAAAAATGTATTATATTTTTTATTTCAATAAAAGGGGATATGTACCATTGGTAACCATATTTGCCTGTTTCCTTGATTGCACAGGGAGAAGACACCCATTATCAGAAAAAAAAATTATGTACTATATGTACCAGTTATGTAAATCCCTAGATCATATGCACAGGTATGCTGTTGGGGCTTTGACAGCTCTGAAATTAATAAAATGTATTAACATTTGTTTAAAATACAATTCAAATTCAGGAATTTGAATCAATAAAGTATAAGTAATTCTATTCTTCCTTTTTTACTGAATGTAGAAATGGAATATTTCACAGAGATGTAAAACCAGAAAATATACTAATAAAGGTAAGAACTTTTAAAGAAGATTTGCTATCAGAATAAAGGTAGAATATAAAAACTTTTTCACTGGATATGCGTTCATTTCCAGATAGCTGGTTAGTATGTTTGTTATAGTATTTTTTCCCTCCCAGTTTGTAAAAGATGGCTTGTTTAATAAATGCCATCAACATATCTGACTGTTCACCTGGAAGAAAATAATAGAAGGTACCCTTCTCACACTATAGGCAAAAAATGAACTTCTTTCTAATTGTCATTCTGCATTTTCTTTTGAGACACGGTCTCACTCTGTCACCCAGTATGGAGTATAGTGGCCTCATCATAGTCATAGCAACCTCAAACTTCTGGGTTCAAGTGAGCCTCGTGCCTTAGCCCCCCAGTAGGTAGGGCTACAGGTAGGCAGGCATCACCACGCCCAGCTAATTTTTTTTCTATTTTTAGTAGAGACAGGAGTCTTACTCTTTTTTTTAGCAGTTTTTGGCTGGGGCTGGGTTTGAACCCACCACCTCCGGCATATGGGGCCTGCGCCCTACTCCTTTGAGCCCCAGGCACCACCCAGGAGTCTTACTCTTATTAAAGCTGGTCTTAACTCCTGACCTCAAGGGATCCTCCCAGCTCTTAAAGTGGTGAGATTATAGTTGTGAGCCACCTCTATAGGTAAACTGGTAGGCAGGATTTGCCCTCAGGTCTGTCTCACTGTATAGCCACCAAAGCTACCTATATTTAAAACAGACAATTTGTAGGTATTTCGATGTCTAACTAGCCAGAGTCCTCAGAAGCCAAATGAGTAAAAGAGCCCCACTGGGGGAGCTGGGAGCTCAGCTGCCATAGAGCCGGGTGGCATACTAGGACGTTTGGTAGTAAGTCCATTCATTTTAGAAGCACACCATGACTTAACCATTTTCAGAACTCAGGGACATTTGGAAATGCATGTGAAACACAGCTAGAATATTTGAAAACATGTTCCACTGACTATAAACACTACTTCCTCATATGTTAGAGGCACTTTCATAAATTATTGCTCTTAAAACCAGTAATGTGGGCTCGGCGCCTGTGGCTCAACGGGCTAAAGCGCCAGCCACGTACACCTGAGTTGGCGGGTTCGAATCCAGCCCGGGCCTGTCAAACAATGACAGCTGCAACCAAAAAATGGCCGGGCGTTGTGGCGGGCGCCTGTAGTCCCAGCTACTTGGGAGGCTGAGGCAAGAGACTCGCTTGAGCCCAGGAATTGGAGGTTGCTGTGAGCTGTGATGCCATGGCACTCTACCCAGGGTGACAGCTTGAGGCTCTGTCTCAAAAAAAAAAAAAAAAAAACCAGTAATGTGTATTTTACAAACGAGTTTAGATGCTGTCATTGTTCCATTAATCCATACATGGTTGAAATGGTCTGTATTACAACAAACGCACAATGATGAGATGTTACTGTCCTTGCTTTTCTCCCCCTTGCAGCAGGATGTCCTGAAATTAGGGGACTTTGGGTCCTGCCGGAGTGTCTATTCCAAGCAGCCATATACTGAATACATCTCTACGCGCTGGTACAGGGCCCCAGAGTGTCTCCTCACTGATGGGTTCTACACATATAAGATGGACCTGTGGAGCGCTGGCTGTGTGTTCTACGAGATTGCCAGGTAGCTTAGGGACATGGAAAGGGTAGAGCAGTGGCTCCTACAGTCACTTTGAGTTTTGTTTGTTTGTTTTTTAATTTAACAGAAAATTTACTAGGCTTTCATTTTACTTTTTGTCAAATGCTTTTCCTTGCTCACTCTTCACAGAGAACAAGCACCATCAGTTACTTCTTTCCGTTCTACACCTCTAGCCCTGAGTTTGGGGACCCCTTCATCTGGTTTGATAATGAAGTGTTTATAAAAGGAGTGTTCCAGAACAGAGAATTGTGCTTATAGCTTCTGCTGGGGCCTGCCATGGGGAGGGGTGAGCAGGTGGGGCCTCCAGGTCCTATTGGAGAGGTAGTCATATCAGGTAGAGTGCTCTGGCCCCAGGTGCATAGATGAGGCCCCTCTGGCACAGTCGGAGTTGGGCTTTATTTAGAAAACCCTGATCCCAACCATCCCTTGCCCATGCTCCAAAACCCATGCTCCCCTCAGCCTTTGGGAAGGAGCAGTGGCCCAGGGAAGAGGGATGAGGGCTATGTCCCACTCAGAAGTGTGTAGGGTGGGAGTTAAAGAAGTCCATAGAGGGGGTAAGGCAGTACAGTATCTTCTTGCTTGTGGTGGATCTTCAGGGTAGTTGGCACTGAATTCAGTATCTGGTGGCACATATCTGAAGGGTAGAACCCAGCAGTGGCAGGGACCCAGATGTTGTCTAATCCTACCCGCTTAACTGACTGTTGCAGACAGATGTACACTCTGGAACATTCTCTTTGATTCTAGAATCTAGATCATTTGTATTAGTAATTTGTTCTTTTGGAAAACTGAGTGGCAATTTCACCAAAGCCAAAAGTGCAAATGGACAATCCTTTTTCATGTGTTAAAATCAATTGAATTAATTTGGAGGGGAGTTAAAGGACTCAAAAGTGAAGAACATGACAGCTAATGGCGTCTAATCAGAATGTTAGGCAGCCTATGGTAAATCAGTTCTCAGACTGTTTCCTGCTCACCCACATTTTCTTTTTTTTTTTTTTGCAGTTTTTGGCCGGGGCTGGGTTTGAACCCGCCACTTCCAGCGTATGGGGCCGGTGCCCTACTCCTTTGAGCCATAGGTGCCACCCCTCCACATTTTCTTTTTTTTTCCTTTAGTCACAAGATTACTGGTTGCTATTTTCCTGAGTAGTAGCTAGTTCCACTACTGGAGCTAGATTTTTAAACTTTTCTTTGTGGTGTGTAATATAAATCAAATTTATTTCTAAAGGTCTAAAATATTTTATCCTCAATCTAGTATCTATAAAAGCTCTGAAAATCAAAGTTTTTTGGAACTCATTTGTCAACAAAACTTGACCTGACTCACCCTGGATTTGTCAACACAACTCACCTGGGCTGATAAGAGGCTTGTTATGGTGGTTATTTATCACAGTTAGTATAAATATTCACATTTTATGGCAGACACTGTAGTGTACAGGTGTAGGAATGTGGATCTTTCTCTTGCCTCTTAGAAAACACATTTAGGACCTATTAGCAAAGTAGAAACAGGAAGACCTAACCAAGCACAAGAAAGAATGGAAGCCTCCTGGCCATGAGTATTGCTGTTGGGGTGAGGGTCATTTCCTTGCATTTCCTTGTGAATGAGCCCACTTAGTAAAGTGGAGAGGCCCACAGCTATGTCCTGACCACAGTGCCCCTTGGCATACCCTTCCAGCCTGCGACCTCTCTTCCCTGGCGCCAATGAATTGGACCAAATCTCAAAAATCCATGATGTCATCGGCACACCTGCTCAGAAGACCCTCACCAAGTTCAAACAGTAAGTGTGGTGTGCTGAGAATGGACAGGGACTTGCTCCCCCATCAAGACCTATAGCAGAGCAAGCCTGTCTCTGATACTTCCCTTCCTGCCTTCCCCACGTGGGCTCCTGCTGCCACTGAAAGGGCTGTGGTCTTGTTTTGGGGGTTCACAAAGGTGCATTTTTCCTTAAGAATCACAGAAAGATTTCTCACAGGCTTCTTAAAGGCCTGGGGGTCAGGTTTGGCCCCTGAATATTTATAAAGGACTTAGAAATGAAAAATGTTTCCCAAGCACAGACTGCATAGGAAACATTCTGCAGCTATTACGTACGTTGCTGATGAGACTGGCAGCTAGATGAGGTTGTCACAGATTCAGTAGGGTTTGGCTTTGATCACAGATGGAGCTGAGGCTGGGGCGCTGGGGACTTCCAAGGCTGGGGCGCTGTGGGCTAGGTGCTGAGCAACTCTCAGCTCCTAGGAAGGGGAAAAGACAACTATTTTTGATTACTTTTAAAAAAGTCTTTTTAAAAATCCCACATGAGAATGTGATTTTAATCCTTTATAGGAAAAGTAGTTTTATTCCATTTATAGCATAACACTTCATATCCCTCCCTTTTAATAGACTTAATTTTTTACAGTTATCTTAGGTATGCAGCAAATTTAGTGGTAAGCATAGAGATATTCCATAGACCCCCTGTGCCCAAACATGCACAGCCTCCCCCACGTCAACATACCCCCCAGTGTCGTACATTTGTTTTGGTCAATGAACATTGACAAGTCACTACCACTAGATTTCATGTGTTAAAATCAATTGAATTAATTTGGAAGGGTGTTAAAGGACTCAAAAGTTAAGAACATGACAGCTAATGGTGTCATGAGGGCTCACTCCAGGAGTTGTACATACTGTGGGTTGGACATATGTATGAGCCATAGATCATAAACTGTCACCTTCAGTGCAGGGCCTTAGACCAGCCGAGTGCTCTACATAATGGCATGATCATTTATTATCATTGGGCTTTTAATACAGGTCGAGAGCTATGAGTTTTGATTTTCCTTTTAAAAAGGGATCAGGAATACCTCTACCGACAACCAATTTGTCCCCGCAATGCCTCTCTCTCCTGCATGCAATGGTGGCCTATGATCCTGATGAGAGAATCACTGCCCATCAGGCCCTGCAGCATCCCTACTTCAAAGAACAGAGGTAGGCCCTCTGGTGGATTTTCTTGTGACACATGGGAAGACCTGGCTAAGGAGGCCTGTGGGGCACGTGGTGGAGCAAGAGACTGGCCTCTAGAGGGTCCCCTGGGTCCTGGGACCAGCTCTCTATCCTGAACGGTGGTCAGTACCTCTAGGACCCCCCACTGTACTGTTTTCTGGTGTTTCCTTCCCCAAAGGAGGCTGTTAGCAGCTCCATGGCAAGGGTAAGGGGGGCTGTCTGTCTGCTTTGGGGTTGATGCTGAGACTCCATTTAGTAAGATTCTAGAAAAGCCTGGCACACATCCTATGTCAGTGGTATAAACTCTTACATTTTATAGCATGAACTCGTAAGATTTTAGAGCATACTGGGTATTACCTGGCACTGGAAGTACCTGCTAAATGGAAACCTAAGAGGTATCTGCCCTGAGGTTGTATAATTCCACACTTCTGGACATTCCTGTGTGTGTAACTGTGGAGGTGACAATTTGATCCCAAATCACAAGTCCTGAGGTGGGTGGTGTAGGCCTGTAGGAGGGCAGTGCCCACAGGTCACAGAGTCTTCCCAGCCCAGAGACTGTCAGGCTGAGACAGAAAAGAGGAAAAGGTCCCTCATAGCTCATGTGGGAAAGAAGAACTGGTAAGAATTCACACAATACACAAGTTTGAGGCAAAGAAAGAAAACAAGCAGTTGTGCTCCAAGAGTTCTCAGTGGAAGCATTTCATTCTCTCCTTCCCTGTAGGGCAATCGAGAAGCAGGCTCTGGCCAACCACAGAAAAGCTTGCTTTCCAGAGCACCCTGTGGCACTGGAACCACTCAGTAACAACTGGCAAATGTCAAAGGAGGGCAGAAAGCAGGTACTGAGTGAAATCAGTGAGCTGGGACTAGCCTGGCTGAGCAGGGACTAGATGCCCTCAGGTGGCCTGTCTCTCTCTCTCTGAGGAGGACATAACCTGTGGACCACATTGTCACATCTGTCCTGAAAGTGCACCTTGTCAGCCAAGGCCTAAACACTATCCAGTTAATGTCTCTACATGTTAGAACATTAGAGACCATTAGCACAATGGTACTAATTGTTCAAGCCTTTTCTGCCCCACTAGTTAAGGATGGGTGACTAACATCCTCTGTAAGCAGGTTCAGAGAGGGGACCCTTTGGCAAGTCTTTGTCTGTCCTGATGACCATGTGCAAGTGTCAGGTTCTATGCCAAAGCACATTGCTGACATCACTTCATTGTGCCCTCAGAATGACCCTGATAGGAGACACAGAGGAACCACAGGCCTGGCCCAAATCACCCACCTCACCAGTAACAAATCCCAAGCTCTGGGCAGGCCACCCTCTTGGTACCTGGCCACAAAGCCCTCATGAGCACAGTGGGCCCCAGATAAGTACTTCATCTTGTCAGCAGAGGTGGTTTCACATGCTTGCTTTAGTTTAGAAATGATAGCTTCATTTTGCAATATCTTTTTTCTTTTGAGACATTCTCTTACCCAGACTAGAGTGCCATGGCATCAGCCTAGCTCACAGCAACACCTCAAACCCCTGGGCTTAAAAGATCCTTCTGTCTCAGCCGCCTCCAGTAGCTGGGACTACAAGTGCCCATCACAACGCCTATCTACATTTTGTAATATCTTCACCTTTCTGCCCACCTCCTGTATTCATCCTAATATATCACCCATGTGGCACCCCTTTGCTCAGTTCTACCAATTTTACAGTTTGGAGCTAGCACTCAAACTCTGTGACAATGTGCCCTCCATCATTCATTTTTTTCAGTCATCAATCCAGCACTCTTTCCTCCAACATCTATTGAGTGCTCACCACATGCTGGGAGCCAAGGTCATAGATCTATCAGCAACTAGGCTGCTTTCCAGAAATCTAGACTGTTATGGCCAACCTTCTACTCAACAGCTTCACTTGAATATCTAAGAGGCAAACTTGCTCAAACCCTATCCTGATCTTTCCTTCCAAAGGTGCCTTGTCCCTTGTGGCTTTCATAGCCTTCCCTTTGAGGGTGCTGGTAAATTTCTTTAGCCCCTAACTGTCACTCTTCCTGTTGTCCCACAGAGAGCCCTGGGAGTTTGCCTTCTCAATTCCTGCATCCTCCTCTTGCCTGGGGCACACACCTGACCTTCCAACCCTGTCCCTGCACTGCTGCCCTTCCCTCTTGGACAGAGTCCCCTTCAGATGTTTGTCTGATGTTATTCCCTGCCAGTACCTACCAAAGTCCCCGCTTAGTCATATGAGAGGTCAGAAAACTTGTCTATAAGGGCCAGACAGGAAATATTTTAGGCTTTGTGGGCTATAAGGTCTGTTGAAACTACCCATCTCTTTTCATTGTAAAGAGAAAGCAGCGGTAGGTAGGCAATATGTGAACCAATGGTGGGGCTGTGTTCCAATAAAACTTTGGACGATGAAATTTGGATTTCACATAATTTTCACATACTATGAACTTTTTTTTGGTAACTACTAAAACATGTAAAAACCATTTTTAGCTCACAAGCCATACTGGCGCAGGCAGTGGGCAGATTTGGGCACAAAGCCTTATAGTTAGGGCAGGAAGCAGAAAGCATTAGACCCTGCACTCACCCCTGTGTCTCAGCCAGTCAAGCTGTTCTCCCCCTCCCCAGGTACTGCTGGGTGGCTGCACTGAGGCTGGGATAAGCACGTGGACAGCCATTGATGGGAACAAGTAAGATCAGTAAGGACAGATCCCTATGAGGGAGGCTGAAGTGCAAGGTTTCGTCTCTCTCCATGGGACTCCAGCAAACAGCCACCTCACTCTTGGGTATCTGAGATGTGCTGGATGTTTTCTAGTCACTGTGAATTCATACTCATGTTCAAGAAATTTTATGAGGCAAAAGTAGTACAAAAGAGCCTTCTTTTCTTAAAATAGAAGCCATTTTATGTCCAACTGACCTTTGTTCTGTTTCAAGAAACAGTCCCTAAAGCAAGAGGAGGACCATCCCAAGAGACAAGAACCGGCCTACATAATGGAACTGCCCAAACTAAAGCTTTCAGGAGTGTCCAAACTGTCATCTTACTCCAGCCCCACACTGCAGTCAGTGTTTGGATCTGGAATAAATGGAAAAGTCCCGGTGTTGAGGCCCTTGAAGTGTGTTGGTGCAAACAAGAAGGTAGCGCACGTAATTGGCTTCTCAGAGGGCACTGCTCCTGGGCCCCGTCCTAGGCCTCCACTGAACGTCTGTCATTTCTCTTTAACAGACAGATCCGCAGAAGGACATGAAACCTGCCCTGAAACAGTATCGCTTGCCCACCATAGAGAGGAAAGGTGGAGGGTACTGAGCAGCTTGCACCGCCGCAGCTCCATGGAGGGGAAAGCCAGGTGTGACCAGGGCCAGCCTGGGCAACCCAGGGCTCAGGGAGAGTGCTGCTCTTCGGACTGGCCCACACTACTTGGGCCGGAGCTGCTCCGAGGCCCGCATGTATTTGCAGCCCCAGAG
Organism: Perodicticus potto; assembly: GCA_963574655.1. Lineage (NCBI taxonomy): Eukaryota > Metazoa > Chordata > Mammalia > Primates > Lorisidae > Perodicticus > Perodicticus potto. Next base: position 12,086 of record CAUYRH010168564.1, read on the forward strand.
CAGCTATATTTTGTGTTCCAGTCCAATACATTTGTAAAACCACTTCATTCCAGGGTTTTCATTTCCGTAACGTAAGAATTCTGGGCAGGGACTATTTTGTAACTTTTTGTATGAATTAAAATGAATACACTAGGATTCATGTGTGTTAGGCTTTGGTTGAAGGTGGGCTTTGTACATTCTGCCTTCCCAAGTACATAACCAATAGTATGAGGTGTATGCGTCACGTCTTACAGATAATGCTATCGGAGACCCCTGATTTTTATTAAAGAATAAGCTATCATAATATTTCATTTAATATTCTTCGAGTTAAATGTGTCCTTATTATCCATTCCTTTATTTTAGCTTTTGTGGGCATGTTAGAGCAATTGCTTTGGTTGGGAATACTTTGGCATGGCTTAATTTTATTTCATTTGAAAAACCATTTAGGAAAATGCACAGGCCTGTTCTTAGAGCCCTCATGCTGCCCGGTGACCTTAGCTGAACAAGGTAGTACTGCAGCATGGGGGTAGACCTGAAGTGTCTATTCTGAGCATCAGGCTTTGAGATGTCACATCATTTTACTCCTGGGTATATAAGACACTGCCTCCTGCCTGCCAATGGTGCTGTGAGCTTTGTTTCTGGAGTGCCAACAATAAGTTGGGCACCCCGTGTCCTATAAAAAGAAACCTGTTTCCCTTGGGGGTGGAATGGGAACACTATAGAGAAACAGGCACTAGCCAGGATGCAGGGCAGAGGAGAAAAATCCTATTAAACCCCTTTTTGTCCTAGACTGTGACCTAGTAATTGAATGTTACTTTTTTCTCATCTTTTCAAACTTACATTTTAAAAAAAAAAGCTAAATTTCCCAGGTTTGCGTTGAATCTCCTCATTACCTGTTGAGACAAACTTGTGACATCCTTTCTTACAGGTGCTCTCCAGGGGTCCCACCTCCAGGCTACCTGACAGGTGCTGGAGCAACAAGACAGCTGAGCTGTAGGAGGTGGACACAGGGCTACGAGGAGGGGTATGCTGATGAGGAAAATGGGGCAGCCAACACAGGGATACTGGTCCCTGGTCTGGGCCCCATGGGGGCAAAGGAGACAAAGGACAGATTCAAGACCAGAAATGAGGCTTACAGTGACATGCAGGAGTGGGTGCTCCTTGGGAGAAGTTGGAACAAGCTTCCTTTTAAATCCATTTGGGAGCTCAGCAGCTGCAGCTCAAGTGGTTAGTACGCCAGCCGCATACACCGGAGCTGGCAGGCTTAAATCCAGCCTAGGCCTGTCAAACAATGCCAACTACAAACAACAACAAAAAAATAGCCGGGCATTGTGGCAAGCGCCTGTAGTCCCAGCTAGTTGGGAGGCTGAGGCAAGAGAATCGCTTAAGCCCAAGAGTTGGAAGTTGCTGGGTAGAGTTGCCATGGCATTCTACCCAGGGCGACAGCTTGAGACTATGTCTCAAAAAAAAAAAAAATCCATTTGGGACTCTGGTGTGGTCTCTAGGGCTGCCCATTGTGGGGAGGTGTCTGAGCAGTAAGGGTGGGCCCTGTTCTGCCTCTGCAGAGGACCTGGGGGTTGCGAGTCCCAGAGGGAGCTGATATGGGTTCACAGACTGAGAGACCAGAGACAGGGGCAGAGTCCCAGCCAGCTGAGCAGCATGAAGGGCCAGTGACACAGAAGACCAGTGGAAGTGGGAGTGGTGGGGCATGGGCCAGAAGAGGGATCTACAGGCAGATGAGCCACTCTAAGCCTGAGAGTGGGAAGGCCACCAGAGAATCAAGTCCTGTGAGAGATGGTAGCTGCTGTTATTGTGATTGGCTTTAAGTTCAGGCATGTGCAAGGGCTGGTAAATGTGTACTTAGGAAAACTGTTACCCCTTTAAGTATGTAAAATATGAAGGGACCAGGAGACTAAGGTGGGAAGACTGCTTGAGCTCAGGAGTTCAAGACTAGCCTGAGCAAGAACAAGACCCCATCCCTGCTAAAATAAAAAAAATTAGCTGTCTTGGCAGGGAAGCTGAGGCAGGAGGATGGCTTGAGGCAAGGAGTTTAAGGTTCCAGTGAGCCATTACACTCCAGCCTGGGTAACAGCAAGACCATCTAAAATTATATGTATACAAATACATATGAAGCAAACATCTTAAAGGTCCTTCTGCCTGCTTTTTTGAGAAAGCAAACTCAGTGTGCAGATGCTGATTCCCAAGAAACTGCCCATACTCTCCTGTCATCTTTCCCTACAGCAAGGACAGTGGAGCTGGGGACTCTGTGGAGGCAGGCCAGGCTCACAAGAGACATTATGTCCCGTCCACCAAATGAGGCCTACTTGATTTCTTTTTGGTCTCAGGGTAAATGCTCAGAACCAGTATCGAGCCACACCTGGGCTCAAGGCTGCTGTGGCTCTCTGGCTCAAACATCAGCTTCACAAGATTTGCCCTGCAGATTTGGAGAGAATGAAAATCCTGTTGACCATGCGCAGATGTCCCCACATTGTACTTGGAGATTGCTCCTTCCTGCTTTTGCCAGGAGCAGGGTTTCAAGGCAGCTTCAAGCACTTGTGGTTCTCTGCATCTATGGAGGGCACAGTGGCTATGCCAGCTCACCCCATGGGAGGCTGCCTCTCCTCCTTGTCGCAGAGCCTGGCTGGAGTCTCCGCCCACTCCCAAATTGGAAAAGTGGCAAGGGCTGGCCAGCCAGGTCATTTAAGTTCTTCTGGATGATACTATTAAGTGGCTCCTGAAGCACTTGAATTACCACCACAGAACTCTAAGCAGAAGCGAGTCCGCAGTCTCACCTCTCCTCCACCAGCGCTGTTAAAATACATTCATCCTGGCCAGGCACAGTGGCTCACACCTGTAATCCCGGGAGGCTGAGGTGGGTGGATTGCTCGAGCTTGGGAGTTTGAGACCAGCCTGAGCAACAGCAAGACCCTGTGTCTACAAAAATAGAAAAAAACTAGCTGAGCAGCATGGCAAGCATCTGTAGTCCCAGCTACATACATGGATTGCTCAAATCCAAGAGTTTGAGATTGCTGTAAGCTATGATGCCACTGCACTTTATCCAGGGTGACAGACTGTCTAAAAAACTATATATATATATAAATACATACTTATATACACATACACACATTCATCCCGTAACTGCTCGCTGGGTACCTGCTAAGTGCCCACAGGTGCCCAGCCATGCTCCCTTCCCATGATGTGTTAACCTGCCCTCTTCTACCCACCACACCCTCCTGGTCTTGGGAAAAGAAGAGATCAAATCAGGCAGGAAAGTGCATGTGGAGCCTGACTCCATCCCACACTGGGGTTGGGCCTATTGATGGTGGTTTTGTGAAGGTAAGCAGACATCTCTGTCCAAAGACTCAAACACTGATAATGTCTTCATGTTACAGACCTCTCCTTGGAGCAGGCAAGGCGGTAGCAATGGGCTCTGTGACCTCCTGCCATCTCCTCCTCTGTCCCCTGGCCACACTGACACAGCAGTGGCGGCTAGGGCTGAGCTCCTCCTGGCTTCCTCTAGACCCGGTCCGCATGCGCGGAGCATGCACTCAACAACTCCAAAGGTCTAAGAAAGCTCATGGCTAGAAGTGAGAAAAACAAATACAAGTTGTACAAGGGAAACTGAGCCAACTCCCGTATCTCCTTTCTTGGTTCCTCAGTGAGGGTTGAGACTGGTCTTGAGGCTGTCCAGGATCTGCTAAATGCTGTGTGCTGTTGGTGACAGTGGTGGGAATGGTTACGGGTAGTTAGATTTTGGGAGCCATCTTGGAATACTTGGCCAGGGACCAATATAGGGATCGTGCCATTAAACAGTCACATGCCAATGAGGGAGGGGTGTCAGGGATTGACCCCACTGATGGGGATTTTTGTACATTGTCCATGTAGGACAATGGAACATGTAAAAACCAAATGGTGGGGGTCAGTCCCTGACCACCCCTCCCCCCATTAGCGTATGACTGTTTACAGATTTGTTCCTGGCTGGGCACGGAGGCTCACATCTGTAATCCCAGTACTCTGGGAGGCCGACACAGGTGGATTGCCTGAGCTCACAGGTTCAAGACTGGCCTGAGCTAAAGTGAGACCCCATCTCTATTAAAAAATAAAAACTGAGGCAAGAGGATTGATCGAGCCCAGGAGTTGGAGGTTGCTGTGAGCTGTGATACCAAGGCACTCTACCCAGGGCAACAGCTTGAGACACTATCTCAAAAAAAAATAATAATTTGTTTCTGGCATAGATTTGTTCCTGCATCTGTAGTACACTAGGATGGATCTGCCAGCTTAAGTATATAGCAGTGGCCAAGCTACATTTCAGAACTCAACAAAGGATGACAAGAGACTGGGTTAAGGCAAAGGTAGGAACATAGCTGGGTCATACCATGCTTTAATACACATAATTAGTGTCCTGGTGTCGATTTTCTGCTGTTACTTCCTATAAACAGACAAGAATAAACTAGAATACGAAGACTGGCTTGGTGCCCATAGTTCAGTGAGTAGGGCACCAGCCACATACACTTAAGCTGGCAGGTTTGAACCTCGCCCCAGCCTGCTAAAAAACAATGACAACTGCAACCAAAAAATAGCCAGGCTTTGTGGCGGGTGCCTATAGTTCCAGCTACTTGGGAGACTGAGGCAAAAGAATTGCTTAAGCCCAAGAGTTGGAGTTTGCTGTGAGCTGTGACGCCATTGCACTCTACCAAGGGCAACCTAGTGAGACTCTATCTCAAAAAAAAAAAAAAAAAAAAATAGAATAAGGAGGTAACTCAAGAGAATCACTAGATTAAGAATTCTAGACTTGGTTGGGTGTAGTGGCTCACACCTGTAATCCTCTTGGAGGCCAAGGCAGGTGGATCCCTTGAGCTCAGAAGTTTGAGACCAGCCTAAACAAGAGAGAGAGCCGACTCCACTAAAAATTGAGAGACGACCCAGGCATTGTGGTGTGGCAGGTGCTTATAATCCCAGCTACTTGGGAGGCTGAGGCAAGTGGATCACTCGAGCCCAGGAGTTTGAGGTTGCTGCAAGCTAGGACACCACAGCACTCTAGCCTGGGATAGATAACAGAGACTCTTAAAAAAAAAAAAAAAATTCTTGATTTTAAAATGTAGTTCCTTCCACATTCCAAATACACCTGTACTTTGCTTAGGTATCCTGCACTCTCCTGGCCCTGGTTTTCTATGTAACTAACAGCACTTACAAACCAGTGCTTTGACTATGATGACAGAAATATGTTAAACTACCCAAAATATGCTAATATCTGATTTTAATACGAAGGTAATTCTGTATGTGTCTGATTTATAAATTCTGATTCTTTCACATAAAACTTAGCATAAGTCTTAGTGTTTTGTATTATTTACCTTTCCAGAAGGCTCACACCACGGGGCATGGCACTTTGGGCAGCTAGGGTTTCCAAGAGGGGCAGCCTAATTAACTGTGACTAACCTCTCCTCTGAAAATGAAGTAAACTAAGACCTGGACTGATGTGAATTTTTTTGTTGCTACATTCACATAAGTGGTAAAATGCTGCATACCCCTCGAAAGCCCAAAATAACTTAGACATTCCCCATATGTAATGAGATCATTTAGAGAAATGTGTTTCAGACACTTAGTATTTTAGAGTATCACCAAGTAAAGCCTTCAAAAGATCCAGGCATAATGTGATGGTAGCTGAACATGCTATTACAATTCTAGTAACCCGTGGAGTCTGTAAATGGGTGTGAGATGACCTAAGCACATAAGCTTAGAGTTGCTCAAACTGGTTGTTTTTTTTTTCTTTTTGAGACAGAGTCTCACTATGTCGCCTTCAGTAGAGTGCTGTGACATCACAGCTCACAGCAACCTTAAACTCTTGGGCGTAAGCGAGTCTCTTGCCTCAGCCTCCCAAGTAGCTGGGACTATAGGTATCTGTCACAATGCCCAGCTATTTTTTCTTGCAGTTGTCATTGCTGTTTAGCTGGCCTGAGCCGGGTTCGAACCCACCACCCTCGGTGTATGTGGCTGCACCATAACCACTGTGCTATGGGCACCGAGCCGGGGTTTTTTTTTTTTTTTTTTGAGATACAGTCTCACTCTGTGGCCCTGGGTAGAGTACCATGGTGTCAGCCTAGCTCACAGCAACCTCAAATTCTTGGGCTCAAGCAATCAATCCTCTTGTCTCAATCTCCTGAGTAGCTGGGACTACAGGGTGCCTGCCACAACGCCCAGCTAATTTTTTCTATTTTTAGTAAATATGGGTCTCATTCTTGCTCAGGCTGATCTTGAACTCCTGAGCTCAAGCAATCTACCCGCCTTTCAGGCATGAGCCACCATCCCCACCCTCATGAATTGGTTTAAACCAAATAAAAATCCTAGGTAATGGTTCATTTTATTTCATGTCACAATGTAGCACTTTCAACAAACACTTTCTTACTCACCTTAGAAACTGTTAAGTGGTCATACACTTTTAGTGACAAAAGATGGACTCTAAGCTGTAAGAAAAAACCAATTCACTGCAACTGTAGTCTCTGCACATACACAGTAGCTCACAATGGTCACAGATAGGCGAGTCTTAGAAAAGGAGCCAAAGAACCAAGAACTCCCCATACCAGATGTTCTTGTAACAGTCCTGTCCATCTTCAGTTTGACAGAGACAGCTTCAAGGAACATGGTGTAAAGGAGGACAAAATAAATCCATACCAATTAGTTCAACAAAAATTACAATAAAAACTGAGTCAGTTTAACAGAAGATAAACAAATCGTTATATTCAAGATAGTTTTAATATTAATGACTTTTTGTGAATTAGAAATACCATTCTTAAATGATAAAAATTACTAGTGAGGTACTATTTCCTCCAACTGCAGAATTACATTATTTATATATATAATACAGAGTTGACTGGATTGAAAACAACAGTATTAAAATATATGTTAACAGATAAAAGGGGTATCTTTACTCCACACCTTGGAGGGCCATGAATCCATTACATACATATTCAAAGTAATGTTCTATCAGCATTAAACTATTTTAAGTGCAAACAATTGAAAAGAAAATCTATGATTGCAGCATCTGTCTTCCTGAATTACATATTTAAGTCAGAAAGTAACTTCATGAGTGCATTCTTCTGACCACCTAAGGTATAAAAAAAAAAATCAGTGCAAAAACAAAGTGAAGTACTATTTATAACGGTTGAATTTAAGGGTTTTTTTTTGTCCAAGAAACATTTTATTTTACACTATGTATATATGTATATGTAATATATATGGATTTAATTACATTGAATTTTAAGAGTAAAAAGCAAGAAAACTCCATTTCTTATTTTTTACTGCAGCCCCAAAAGACTGATTTAAAAATGGAAATAACTTCTTTGGGTGAGTAGTGGAGAGCACAGTGCCACTGGGAGCGAGCCGGCAGGCATCCACGAGTCCACACAGCCCCGGCTGAGGTCCACCGCCTGAGGTCCGCTGCCTGCTGTGGCTCAAGCGCAGCTTAGCTCCTCACGGTCACTCCTTTAAGTCCAAGTCCGGGGAGAGTGTGCGAGCAGCAGTGGGGTCGCTACACTACAGTCCCACCTGGAGAACTGGCCTGGTTTGGGGATGACAATAAGCCCTGCAAACAAAGCAGTTTACATTAATCCAGCACAACACCGAGCCGCCAGGAAGTCACAGAGCTCGCCCTCTGACAGTGTCTCAGGTGATCAGAATTAGTTTCTGCTGGTTTAGAAGCCAGAGTCTTAACAAATCCTCCATTTCATCTATTTAATTCCTACCCAGGTAACTACATCACATTCCTGGAACTCTGTCTGGGTTATGGTATTTGGGCATCGACATGGACCAGGAGTAGGATGGGCAGGGTTAGCCTTGACCTCCATGTAGAAAGTAGTCTCTAAGGGCCAGAGGAGACTGGGTTCTTTGGAATTTCATTAGCCCAAAGGTACAAGGTGCCTCCTGGGGGGCCAATCAGCACCTTCTACCAGGGATGCATCTCAGGGCCACAGAGAAGGCTCCCATAGCTCCACTAGGAGCTCTCCTGGAGCAGTCCAAGTGAAATTGGACTGAAAATTCACTGAAATTTGGACTGCACCCACTCCCCAGGACAACTTAGCAGCACTTTGTAAAGGGCATTCTCTTGCTGAGGATTCTTGCTTTCTCAGTGGGTGGGGTGAAGGTAGCACCGTTTTGGCTTTGGGTGACCTCCACTGTGTAAGGTGCCACAGGTGGAAAAAGGAGGACCTCGGCTAAGGGGTCGGAGAGTCCCACAACAAAGGTGAGTCCTACCATTAGGTTACAGAGGGACATTTGGAAGGGATGTGCTAATTCACACATGTTGATATAGATCGCTCTGCACCAAACACAGCCTGAGCTTAGATAAACCTAAAGGTGAAACTCTTACACGGCAAAGAGTGTTCACATTTCTTTACACTTACTATTGGGATGTTCTTGGTTACATCAAAGTTTGTCATTCATTTATTAAGAATAATTTTAAGATTACAAGAGTACAATACCAAACCTACAAATTTTCAGCTCTAAGAACACAAATTAACCTTAAGCTTTCCTGAAACAAATACTTTAGTTGTTTAGCATTGTTTACAAACAATAAGCCTTTTAACTCCAAATGTCAACCTAAAGAGCACTGCTGTCTTTTTCACACAGGGGACTTGCCTGGATAGGGGTGACAGTCTGAAGCTGACCTTTAGCTTCTTCCACACCTTACTAAAGGGAAGCTGGGAGATAAGCTGCCCCAGTCCAGGTCATTTTACCTAGTTTCTTACTTTAAAACTGAAATCTGTTAGTCTAGATAAGATAAGGAAGCAAATGGAATGTAGCAACTGCCCTACTCAGAATCTATAGGAGCTCTTTTCTTCTCAGATCCCTGAAAAGGGCCGACTTACATGGTGAAGACCCCGCACCACACCCCCCTCGCTTCCTGCTCAAACCTATCAAGGCAATGGAGGCAATCTAGACAACAGGTGCCAGGAGATGACTGCTCTGGCCCATGCAGCCCTGGGGTGAGGGCAACCTGTGGAGTGGAGACAGTGCTTTTACAACCTTGGTGAAGCCTGGGCAATGAAACCTCTAACACAAGAACACTCTGCCTCCACAATCATATGTGCCTTAAGAAGGGAGAAGATACTTAAAATGAAAGACACTTGTTCCCATGAACTACATGACCTAGGAACAGCATCAAATCCAGAGTGAAGAGGTTCCTCCTTACCTCAACAAGAGAAAAGTACTCTACCCCTTCTCGCAGAGGCAGGAGAGAGCCAGCCTGGGGGCAGATGGAGAGGCCATCCCTGCACCCAGGGCCATTTCTTGAGGCCTCTTTCTTAACCCATGGAGTCTTCATCCCCTTTTTGCAGCTCTTCAGGTGGAGGTGACCACAGTCATACAGATACCAAGGATAGAAGCCTCACCAGTTACAGAGGAGGCTCTTTACCAGCTTCAGCCAACATAAGAGTAACACGCACACGTATGACATTTGAAATTTCCCAGTAGCACATTTAACAATTTAAAAACAGGTAAAATTAATCTTAACATTTCTTTTTAGAGTGCGGTGGCATCACAGCTCACAGCAATCTCAAACTCTTGGGCTTAAGCGATTCTCTTGCCTCAGCCTCCCAAGTAGCTGGAACCACAGGTGCCTGCCAGACACCCAGCTATTTTTTGGTTGCAGTTGTCATTGTTTAGCAGGCCCAGGCCGGGTTCAAATGCGCCAGCCTAGGTGTATGTGACTGGCACCCTACCCACTAAGTTATGGGCGCTGCCCAAGAATATTACATTTTAAAAGTTACATAATTTCTCTACGCCTGTGACTTGGTCTCAAGATTATCAGGTGTAAGATAAGATCAGGTGTCTTCCTCTTGGAAGACAAGAAACACTTAGACCGACCCGCCCCCCCCCAAAGCCTCGGACTGCTCTCAAGGGAAGCCAGGCTGGACAGATTAACTGCAGAGCAGTTTGGGACACATTTGCCCCCAAACTGGCATCCATATCAAATTCACAGCAATCCTGCTGCCCTAATCTGCCTGCTCTTTGAGGAGAGAGTGCTATTTTATTGCATACTTCTGATTACTTTTCATGGGAGAAATGAGCAAAGAACAGTTCCAGTCAATGGAGAACACCTTGATGGGACACATGCCCAGTCAGCAACTTGTGGTAACTGTGGTCTGCGCAGAAAGAGTACACTCAGCAATTAAGAGCTTTACAAATATCAATCAGGGAAAGATTTCCCCAGCAGAGAATCTGCACAATGTTCTATTTGCCCCCAGGGAAGGTAGCCTATTATAGGAATGGTGACAATTCTTGAATCTAATGGTTAATAAGCTGTTCTATTCTCTGCAGAGTTGCTATTTCATTCCTGCTAGAGATTTTATTTCAAAATTTAGTGATAAAGAATATTCCAGCTTTAAGTTTGGGCTTGATCATAATACAATTAAGTCTTATTTCACCAGAATACACAAAAAAGATAATTATTTGCTTTAAAAACAATTTACAACAAAAGAACGTGTCCTGTCCTGATAAATGCTACTGAGATGGGAGATTCTTTTTATTTATTTATTTTTTTTTGAGACAGAGCCTCAAGCTGTCACCCTGGATGGAGTGCCATGGCATCACAGCTCACAGCAACCTCCAATTCCTGGGCTCAAGCGAGTCTCTTGCCTCTGCCTCCCAAGTAGCTGGGACTACAGGCGCCCGCCACAATGCCCGGCCATTTTTTGGTTGCAGCTGTCATTGTTTGGCGGGCCCAGGCTGGATTCAAACCCGCCAGCTCAGGTGTACGTGGCTGGCGCCTTAGCCCGTTGAGCCACAGGCGCCGAGCTGAGATGGGAGATTCTAATGATAAGACAAGGTGGTGGGGCATACAAGCCATGCAGAGAAAGGATGTCCTGAAGTCCTGCCATCTATGCTGGCCTCCTGACTCTGGGTTCTGGGAGGACTTCCCCATCTAACTCCAGCAACCTTTGGCCTGTAAATGTCAGGGAGGACAGAACCCCAAGAGACAATTGTGGGATGAGGTGCGAAGGTTTGGTCTGAATGTCAATTCCCCACATCTTCCAGGATCGTTCAAAGCCCTCTTTGGTCATATGACCCTCAAATTCACCCTCCACAACTCAAACAAAAGGTAACATGCAAAGCAGCGCTGGGTCATGTCTTACTGCAGGCAGACAGACTAAAGCATCTCTCTTGAGTTGTGTGAAAATACTACGAGAGTCAAGTTCTGTGCTGGCTAGAGTCACTTTGGAGTCACCTCCATTAGCCCCTGAGAGGGAGCATACTGGTCCCAGATTCCCTGCACATACCCTTGGGGCTCTCTAATTCTAGGCTCTGTGCCAGGTGCTCCCAGCAAGCTCTCCTGGGGGGCTATTAGCTAAATATTATTTGTAAAGTGACACCTTTTTAGAGATGGGACAGAAGCAATGATTAATACCACTAGGCCAACCTCTGAGAACATTTCTAGCTCTGAACACATTCTCCTTAACTGGCCACCCACAAGACTCCCATTCCTCCATCACATAAACCACAACATGAAGGAACTAAAGAGGCCAGAGAGAAGCAGCCACTGTTTCATTCTAAGGCACACGAGGCCAAAGTCTCTAGATTAAATGAGCCAGGCTTAGGAAGTAAGTGGCACACAGGCTCAAGAGGACGGACCTCTGGACCCAGCCCTGCCCTAGACTAGCTGTTTACCATGGCTCCTGTTGGGCAGGTGGCTGTGTACCTTTGCCAGCCTTTACCTGTCCTAACAGGTCACAGTGAAGGTGGCACATTTCACCACAGAGGCCACTCCATCTGGTCACTAATGAGAAAAGCCACCCAGGGAAAATTTGGATCATGCTATTTACAGACACCTAGGGAAAAGACTAATGAAATAAAGGACAGAACCACTGATGGGCTCCTTTGAGTGCATGGAAAGAAGATCACCTGCTATTATTTAGAGGCCCTCTTGCTCTACTCGTCTCTGAAATCCTCTGTGCAGACAGGAAGGGACCCTGTGAATGTCTTCTATAGCCTTTCTAGCTTGAGTTGCTTCAAGGAAGATTTTGTTCATGTCAGCTCCCACCTGAAATAGGAGGCTGGTTTTGCAAGCCATGGACATTAGAAGGGGTGGGGAGAACTAAGTGCCTCCATTTATCTCAACCAAACTGCCACATGTGGAGGAGTAATTATATTTGTTGCAAGGTACTAACTAGTTTTTGTTGTTGTTGTTGTTGTTGTTTAAAGAGATAGGGCTGCTTTGACATCCAGGCTAGAGTGCAGTGGTATGATCATAGCTCATTGTAAGCTCAAACTCCTGAGCTCAAGCAATCGCATCTTGGCCTCCTGAATAGCTGGGACTACAGGTGTGCTACCACACCCAGTTTTTACATTTTTTGGTAGAGATGGGGGTCTCACTATGTTGCCCTAGCTGGTCCCAAATTCCTGGGCTCAAGTGATCCTCCAGGCTCAACCTCCCAAAGTGCTGGGCTTATATGTGTGAGCCACTGTGTCTAGCCAGCTATTTTTGTGAGATCTAAAATGTTATGGTGTTCTTTAAGAAAACAAACAAAAAACAACCTTATTGTCAACCCAGTAATCTTTAGTGCTTAAAATCTACTCGGTGCTAAGGAACAAAACCCTGGTACTGCTCTTGTAATGGCAGGTCTGAAGAAGTCATTTTGAGAACTGCAGATATGACAAACTCTTCTGCTTTGGGCATCTTGGAGTCAAGACAAAAAATGGAGACACTTCAGCATTGGAGGCTGTGCTGACCCAACACTCCAGTGGATAACATAGAGTAGGGAAACTTGCTCTCTTCTGGAGTGCATCCCCTGGAGAACACTGGGAGGCAGAGCACAGGGCTCAGCAGGCTGCCCACCTGGAGGGGAGGCAGCCAGGTGGGCCTGGATGTCTCATGAAACAGCAGGAAAGTGACAGTTAAGAAGGAGTGCCCTGACAAAGAGCTGCCTTGGGCCAGCTCAGCCTTACCTCCCACCACCTCTGGCAGGGACCTACAGGTGATTGCAATTCTTGCCTTGAAGCATTCGAGGATGCAGGTACCAGGGTGCTGTTCAGATCGGCTACATCTGTTGAGAGTGAAGGACATTTCACAGCAGAAAGACACAAATAATGGATTCTTCCCACCCCAAATGGGATGTCTTCCCAATGCCCTAAATAAACAGCTCTCTGCATTGGAGCCCAATGGCCTGGTGTCTAAGGTAGGACAACTATTCAATAGCCAGCACAAAGCCTCCAGCAAACTCTATTCAAGATCAAGAGTAGGAAAACAACACAATCTATCCAGGAAAAGAGCTCCTATAGAAAGAAACCTGCCAGCTGTTTTCTCCACTCTCCCAAATGTTAGCTGGATGGCTGGTGATTGTTAAGATGCCCAATATTCTGGATAGTGAAACTATATTAGCCAAAGCCAGCTCCCAGCCCAGGATGACTTCCAAATGTCAGCAGAAGCCTTATATAGCTTGGCTTAAAAGTGGGTCAAGTCCTCCTGCCAGACTGGATTCAGCATAGACCAGGATCACATAAAACAGTATCTCTGGGGTGGTGCCTATGGCTCAAAGGAGTAGGGCGCCAGCCTCATAGGCCGAAGGTGGCGGGTTCAAACCCAGCCCTGGAAAAAAACAACAAAAAAACCAGTATCTCTGATACTCAGAACAGATATTTCATTGAGCTGCTAATTATGAGGAACTCAGAATCATATAATAAGAGGTAGAAATTCCTGTGACTGTTTGTTCTAGAAACATTAACAAGCATTTAAGTGCTTTTCTTTTTTGGTTCACTGAGATTTTTTTTAAAGCTTAGATGTGACAACAACTATTATAAAATTATCTACATTTACAATTCATTCACATGTTTATTTAATGTCAATATACAGAGGACAACCCCAAAGTACTTCAGATTATCAAGTATGTTGTAAGTTGGGTTAGCTATGACAGTGACAAGGGAACAGCTAAAAAACAAAGCAGTGAAACAGAAACATGATTTTCTTTAAATTATAAAGTAACAATACTGATATTAAAGCTTCAGTAATTATTGCAACATTTAATTTACCAATATTCATGTTAGGAAGGCTCTTCATCAAATTTATTCAAGTTGTCAAGAAATTAGATAAAAATGTAAAAAAGGAAATACATGTGCATTTTACTTTTGATTTTTCACTGAAGGTAAATATCCATACAATTTTATACAGTGTCACCTAACGAAACAATCTTTAATAAACTCATGTATACAGAAATCATAAAAACGTAGGAAATAGTTTCTTTACATTTTTAAACTGAGAGACAGTAATTTAACCATCACACAAAGTTCATGTAACAGATGTAGCAATGAATAAAAAACCAACATTGATGGGACAGCTTCCCTCTATTGGAGGGGCACGTTCTTACAATTTTTAACTTGGAATCTTGAGTTTCAAAGGTAACAGTTAATATAAGTGCTTTTAAATGGTGAGCCACAGACTTTACTTTGGCCAGATCAATGTTTCCTCTCTTTGGGACATCACTGGGGCCAGTGTGCTGAGCATCTTATCAACCTAAACCAACATGTGACAGTCCCAATCAGCCCAAGGCAAATGGCACACTCTGGAAGGAAAGGCCCTTGTCTCACTCCCAGATCAGTAGACATACCAACTTTCACCTTTGTAAACCAGACCAGGCCAGAGGCAATGTCTCCAAGTCACCTATTAGGCCTATACACACACGCAGAAGTTCTCACCGCTGAAGAGTGAGATTACCACAATGGACACACCCACCATTGGCACCATGGTGCCACTGGACATTCGGAGTCCAACTGCTCCCTTCGGTCACCAGTGTTGGAGGTAGTACAAGGGCTATTGACTGACTTCCCTCAGTCAAACCCAGAGACCATGATACGAGATGCTGCACCCCATCAATCTTTCACTGGAAAATACACAGTTGAATTCTGCTGAGAGTTCTTGCTCGGACACCAGATAAGCAAGATGCAACATCTGGGTTTTCCAAAGGATTCCTTCTCCAGCCCTCCCTGACTCTTTGGCATTTCCTCCTCACACTTTGAACTTGCTCAATAAAAAAATAAAACATCCTCCTCCCAAAAAAGAGGTGACAAGGACCTTGTTCTCAGACGCAGACATGTGATAAGGCAATTTTACCAACTTTAGCAAAAATCTAATACTTTGATTTTTTTTTAATATTTAAGATGCACCAGAGGAATTAGGGGACCTGGGGAGAAGAGGCTGTCTGGCTATCTGCCAACTGGGAATGGGTGTTAAGCTGTATGGTGGAGAAGAATATGGAACCCCATGAAAACTGGTCAGATTTTTAGGGAGCATAGCACTTTCTCATAATTTCTGAATATTTTGAGACAAGAATCATTGTTATAACTTCTTTCTGTTTTTCTACCTCTCCATTGTTCCATCTTAAGGCATTTCTCCTTAGTCCCAAGCTCAGGGTTTGCAGAACACTTCCAAACTGCTAGGAGGCTCAATCACAAAAGATAGATTAAGATTCTTTACCACGATTAAATTTAGACCCCAAAGTTATTGGCTATTTTTAAAGTGCCTGCCTACCCTTCTTATATATTTGCTTTTAGAAGAAGGCATAGTTTTCCGAAGGCTCCCTTTTCCAGACCTCTTGGCAGGTTTTAATTCCTCTGTCCCCAAACAAGAAGAAAGCCACAGACAAGCTTCTGCCAGTAGTGTGCAGAAACCTTGTCAAAGTCACAGCACAGACCCGGCTTCTGGAATCACTGGAAGGTTTAAAAGCAAGCCAGAGCAGGGCATGTAGACAGGCTCCCCACTGGCCTGCTCTGATGGCTTCTGATGCTGCACAAGGGAAGTTTGCCCACCTGCCAGGAAGGACAAGACCTCCATGCCTGGTCTGTGCATTTTGTCCCTGTGCTCAGTGCACATTTGAACAGCAGTGCCCACTCAGTGGGTTACAGCCTCTGTTTGCCAACTGCTGTGTTATATTCCAGAGGTTAGGTCAGAAAAGATAATCTTGATCATGGTACCATTTAAGCTGAAAAACCTTGAAAAATTTCAATAAGGAAGCTCAAAGTTTGGTGAGAAAACTACAAAAATGCTCCCCAAATTTCTCTTAGTGGCTATCGTGGAAGCAGTGTGGCACTGTACTTCACACATCTGAGATCAGGAAACCTCACGGCTGCCCCTTCTTAGCCCCTCCCCAGGTCTGCAGGAGCCATTACTCAGAAGCATGTCCAAGCGGAGAGCCCTGCCCGCCCCTCTCCAGTGCCCTCTTCACCTCAAGTTGTCAGGCACCTTTAGTTCTGGTCTTGGAGAACACCTCGCATTCTGTCCTCCTGCCTGCAGAAGTGCTCTGCCGGCTGTCAAAGAAAGGGGGCAGGAATCAGAGGGGCAGAGCGGACATGGAGCAGCATCATCCTACCATGCCCAGCCTAGGCTGAGCTAGGGGCTAGGCCAGCCAGCTAAGGGCAGCCCCTCTCCAGGGGCTCTTAGCTGGCACTCAACCCAGCAAGGGGTGTCTTAGGGACAGGGCCCCAGACAGTAAGGACACTACATTCCTCAGAAGAAAAAGACTGTGACCAAGCCCCAAATCAAAAACTGTGCATTATCATGGTTTTTTAAACTGGAGTTGGGGATAGACATAGACATACAGATGCTTCTGTTAGCACATTTCAGAACTGTTTTTAAAGGAAACAATAATCTCTTCCTCTTGCCTCTTCTAACCCCACACCCATCAACAGACAGGCTCCTAGTTATCCTGTCAGTGCACCTCTGTGATTCCTCCTTCATTCCAGCTAATGTAGCTGCTAATGTTAAATGGGGTGAGGGGGAGAAGAAATCAGAAAATGCCCAGTAGTTGCATTGGTTACATGAGTACATGCACCTACAGTTCCCTGCCAGTGTGCTCAGAATTGAATCATCACCATCAATGCTCCTTGCCATCAATTTTCACCATCAATGCTACTTACCTGTGATGAGCTATTCTCCATTTAGGCCAAATACTAAGTCCTGAATTTTGAAACTGCATACTCAATGCCTCAGAAGCATTTGAAACTGAATTTCTAAAACTAAGTAAGTGCATAAAATTGCACATGGAGTGCAATTACTTCATTAGTTCATTACTAATCTTTCCACCTGGCAGCTCAATTTGGCTTCCAAAGTTGAAACAGTCCACAAGGATGGCTGTCTTTGTTACCTTAGTTAACCTTTTAGGAACAAAGAATCATATTTTAAAGGTAAGTAGGACATTAACATTCCCTTAGAGCAATGCTTAGGGACATGAAATGCATAAACTGAGGTGAGATGCTCCTAGGATGCTGCCATGATCCCATTTAACAGAAACTACTGCATCAAGGAGCATGATGAGCACAGAGAAGACAGATCTGGCCATGTTAGGAAGTGGGAAGCAAGCCTGGGGACCCAGCCTGGCTTCCTGGAGGTGGCATTGAGAGCAGAGGAAGCTACTCTGTTCCATCTACCAGTCTTTCCACTGCAAAGAAGTCAGTTATCAGGTCTTCGATTTGCTGAGTCGCATTCACTACTCACACCAGTATAAATTATCATTATTTCTGTATTTAATTACAAAGGTGTGCAAAACAGAAAAACATACCTAAATGCCCCAAATAAGTTAATAAGATAATTACCATCTTGACATAAAATATATATAGCTCAAAGATCCATCTCATCCATTGTGAAAACTGGAATTTGAAAAGAAACTCACTACAGCTGTAAGGATCATAAGAGTTAGAACCAAAATACTGCTGTTTCCTGTGGAAGCAGCATAGCCTTCTGGCCGCAGAGGAGTCCACACAGCACCACTCCTGAGCGGCCACAGGCCTCAAGGGCCCCCAGAGAAGGTGCTGGGGTGGGAACCACTGAGGATGAAGCCTGAGCACGAGGCCAGCAGCAGCATCCCAAGAGTAACCCCAGAATCACAACTGCCATCTGAGAACAAGAAAAGGGGAAATCTGCACTTGTGCTCCCCTCCAGGAGTGAAACTAAACCCTAGCAGAGTGCCACAGAAGGCACTCTAAAGCCTGGGTGACTAACAGTCTAAAGAAAATGAAGTCTGCCCACAGCCTAAAGTCACATGCCTTTCTGACTCCAAACCCCCCTCCCCCACAGCCCCCCCAACTCCTTTTCCCATGTTGGGAGAACACATAAGCAAAGCACATCTGACATAAAATATCTTGGCTTATGTGGCAAGAGGCACTTCTGACAACTGCTGTTGGCGTCCTCAGCCGGCAGTTCACATGAACTGTCCAGGCTCTGAGTAAGGTGGATATTTTAGTGCACAGAATCTCAATCAAAGTGCTACAAACTGCTTCTTTGAAAAAAGATGTTTATTAAACAACTTTAATTGTCATAAAATGACTAAAATGGGTTTTAAAAATTAAGGCTCTTCTCTTTCTGCGGATTGCCAGAACAATGTAAAAATAATATCAATCAACCCTGCTAAATGCTTTGTTCCTAAAGTTAAATTTCATAGATTCCTAAACATTTTATGATTAAGGTAAAAAATTGGACTATAAATGACAATTAATGGCCATCTGTACTGAACACACACTCTGATCAGGTGTACAATATTCTAATTGAGTATTTAAGCAAAAATATTCCAGTTAAAGCATAAATTTTAATTTTAGCATTTTAAAGTCATTGTTTCCCCCACACTGTCATGATTTTCCTAAAATTGAAGTAGTCTAATACAGGAACACTAACCTTGGGACGCTATATACTCCCAGGAGGATGACTGACTTGGCTGGCAATTAGTTTGATTATACTTTTTTAATGCTCTAAGGTAAATTATCAAATGATTCAGAATTACATGGCATGCAGTATCCAAAATTATGGCTCTGATGCATTTAGATTTACATTAAGAGTAAGAAGTGTCATTCACATTCATTGTACACCCCACCCCTCCCACAAGAAAAAAAAATCACTACCTATTCAAGTTCTAGATCTGGTGCAGCATTAAGGATTAAAACTTACCACTTTACCAGGCCTTCCCCATGTGCAAATAAATCCCTCCTGACAAGCAGTGACTATACAGTCTTCAAGAAAAATCAATACAGTCAGTCTTTCATGTGCTATCTTTTTACAGATCAGCGGCTCTAATAAGGGAACGTCTTCCATTCGAGGACATAGGGGTGTTCCCAAAGTTTTAGCTGGGTCCGTTTTGGTTTTAGTAACTAGATTCAGTTTGTCACTGCTCTTGCTAGAAATGTGTCCCATGCTATGGTTTCGCTTGTGATCTTTCTCGTGGTGCCTCTCCTTCCGGTCATGTAGTGAAAGTGTTGCAAATTTGCTGACCCCAGAAGCAATGGCCCCATCCATGACACTGCTTTTACTGCCAGCATTTGAGACTGCTGAATGTGGAAGGCTGTTGGACCGTGGTAGAGGAGGGGGCACAGAATTCCCAGGCGTAGTGACACTGTTCCCATTGCTTCCAGCAGGAGGACTTGTGGCATTCATGACATTTGTGTGTGTCCTTGCTCTTGAGAGGGGTTGATGAGGGAAAAGGATGTCTTCTGTAAGGTCCCATAAACAGAGCTGGGTATCCTGGCCCACTGAACCAAACCGATATGTAACACTTACAGGGCGGCTATCTGTAGAGTTCCGTTTGGACAACCTGGACTGTGTACTGTTTGCTCGATCTCTGCCAAAATGAAGAAGGTCTTGGAAGTCCTCATCACTGCCACTAAACTCCATAGGGTCACTTTCTTCTACACTAGTGGTATAGGGATCAAATGCCACAACACTGACCCAGGACTTGTGCCCATGGCCTCTGGCTATGACTCGGCAGTCTACAAAGGACCAGACTGTCACCAAGTCGTCCTCGCCACCTGTCACGATGTACTTGCCATCCGGGCTCCAGCACACACATAGCAAGCCCCCAAAGTAGCTTTTCATTGTACCGTGCAGCTCCACCGAGTCAAAGTTGAACACCCGCAGAAACCCATCCTGGCTCACACATGCTAAGAACTTGCCATCTGGGGAGAAAGCAAACTCGTTGAGGGCCCCCTCGCCCACCGTCCATTTAAGGAGAGGGTTCCTCGTGGATTTGCTCTTGCAAGTGTGCACGGCAAAGCTCTCTCCCTGCTTCAGAAGCTGGTAGTGGGGGGCTGTGGTGCCACAAGTGTGCTCCACATTATACAAGTACATGTTCCCACTCGAATGGGCTACTAGGAAAAGGCTTTCCGAACCGGGAACCCATTTGACACAGGTTACTCGTGACTTGTCTATTAGTCTCTGTGAAGACAAAGGAGAACAAGTTATCACAATGGAGAAGTTTGAAAGTCTACTTTTCCAGCAAGAAAACTTGTCTGTGTCTTGGAGAGAAGGGAAGAGTCCATCCAGGCACTCCATATGTTATCCTGGGGTCAGCCAAGCCAGCGAAGAGCATTTTGGCCCCTTGTAGAATTATTTTCTAAAATTGCACTTGGGTGTTAGCCCACTGGCTTTCACTGAGGGAGTCAGAGTCATTCAACAATTATTTGTTGAGGGCCTACTATGTGCCAGACACTGTGCCAGGCACTTAGATACACTGGTGGGAGAAACAGCCTGTAGATGCTCTCGTATGGCATGAGCCATCTGAATCTGTAATTCACTGCATCTATGTGTGACATCCTCTCTATGAGGACCCACAGGTCAAATCTCTCAGTCCTTACAGCCAGGAAAGCTATTCCTCCCCCTCACAGGTTTGTCTGCATTTATTGTTACTGTAAGTCACGTGCTGACTACATCTGCCCCTCTGCAGCCCACTGCTATCAGCACACAGGACTCCAGAGCTCTGCCTCAGCCCTGGGTTCACTGAGGCTTCCTTGCTCGTATATGCTGTCCTGTGTGTATCTCTATAAGCATTTCCTCAAAATCCTGTTTGAAATGGGGTGATGTTTAAAGAAACTGATGATTAATGCAGGAGTATGCACTTAATCACTATCATTCTACTTCATGCTAATTCTCGTTCCTTGACCTAGTTAATTCTTTAACAGGCATATATCAGTAGTTTTGCCTTTAAAACCAAAACCAAAGGCAAAAAGTACCCTCCCTCCCCTGCCAGACACAAGAAGTCCCTTCCTTGCTTGCAAACCCTGCCATGAGGATCACCAGCACAACAGCTTCTGCAACTGTGATCCCTCTCTGCGCTGATCTCAAAATCACATCCCCAGAAAGCATCTAGAAGTGCCTGAGACACCCAAGTTCTGCCCGGAAACTCCTACTGCCAACCCTCTCTCCTGTACCATCACCCCAGTAATGATGTCCCTATTGGAGCCCTGCAGCCATAAACACTACCACTTTATCTAACAGGTGGGGATTCCCTGACTCCAGTCTCAAAGGAGCACTGGGACACACTGATGAAGATCCTGCAGGAAACACACTGCCTTCCGCCTAGTTGGCTTTGTGGCCCTGTGTGTATTATCTGTGCTACATTTTTATAGGAAACCACAGGAATGAAATAACAAGATTTTTTAAAGGGTTGTTAAAGAACTGATTAATGAACCATGCAAGGTCATTACATGACAATTAGACCTTAGAAGGTAGATCACTAACAAATGACCCCAGGCGGGGAAGAATGGAGGGCTAGAACTTTGCACTGTATGCAAGCTCAGGGCTCAGGGACCATGGGTTGGGCTGAAGTTACTTAGCAGCAGGTATCACTGTTTAGCTGCCATAGAAAGGCATGGCCTACCATCTTAAATTAATAGCCATGTGGAAAGCCAGCCTTGGGGACCTAGCCAACATTTCCTCCCCTGCTTCTTTTCCTTCCTGCCTGGTGACCTACCTATAAAAAACACCTGACCTGTGTTAATGTCAACAACCTAAAAACCTAGCACTATTCTGGCAGTATGTCCATTAGATCTTTACAATTTCTTTGGCAAGAAAAAAGAAAAAAGAGGTTAGAGATAATATACATAGCCAGGCCAGGGATTTTACTGGGGTGGGAGGGAGGGTGGTACAGGGATTGTGCTGATGGTGTGTTAAGAGGTCCCTGGCTTCCTTATCACAGCTGTGGCAGGCTTGATGTTTATAACCTTACTGCACCCACTGGGCCTAGTCTGCACCAGCACTCCTGTTCCCACAAATGTGACGGTGCCTGATGTCCCAGGTCTAAAGGTATCCAGGGCTCACACCTATAGGTGGCTTTGTCAGGTGGGTGTACACAAGCTAACTCAGGGTTGGGGAGCCGAAATGCCCAATTTTTCCAAGATAACTTCACTGTTACTCTGTTTATCATGTTTCAAGAAATTTAAGGACATAAGAACATCTATCATTATGGTTAGGAGTACATTTTATTTTGGGCTTTAAAATAAACACAACTAAAACATTCCATTAGAACTTTAAAACTGTTATACTATCAAGTAAAAGTAGTATTCCTTTTCAGTGGTGAGGTATGAAGATAAATAGCTGCCATTATTAAAACAAATGTTACTGAAATGACAAAATATATTTAAAAACTGTATTCCCGTATTAAAAAGTTGCATTGAGACTATTTTAAGTAGATATGTGGACGTAATTTATGGAAAAAACCTATGCTCATCTAATATGACTGCCCTCCAGGGCACCCAATCAGACATTACTGTTACATTCTGGCACTGGAGGTCTGGACATAACAGTTTAAGCAACCACCAATCAAAAAAGAAAAAAGGACCTTGGATCCAGCTTTAATGCTGTGAGGATTTCTCACTTGCTCACCCTTGTCAGTTAGCCCTACCAGATCATGCACTTGAAGGTAGGGAAAATGTGTGCTTCCTCTAGAGTACCCTGGGTCTCAGCGACACTGAGGGCATATGGCTGGCAGGCTCAATGTCTGCAACCACATTGACAACATCAGTGCCGCTTCTACTTCCAATATAAGCCTCTACTGCAGGTGCCAGGCACTGCTTTAGTCCCACACTCTCTAGTCCTCAAAATAACACTACAAGGTTTATACAGTAGAAAGCCTCACTCATGCTTTTCTCCTCCATTCCATATCCTCTGTCCTGAGTCACTATTAGCTTGTTCACCTCTCCAGAGTGTTTTCATGCGTGTACAAGCCAAATACGGACACAAATTCATATACCTTTCTTTTTTCCTACCAAAGGAGCATACTACACACCGTCTCATCTCTGTTTTCTCATTCAATAATATATCCTGTACATCTGTCTGCATGAGCACAAATAGCTTTTCTTTTCTAAAGCTGCAGACTATTCAATTATATAGATATATTATAGTTTATTATAAAAGTTCTCCTTAGGGGACATTTAGTAAATGATTAATAACCTTGTACACAGGGCAGTTTTCACACGAATGAGTAGTACACCTGCAGGATAAATCCCAGTGGAGTAACTTGGGTCAAAAGGTGTACATATTTATAATTTTTACAGATATTGCCAAATTGCCATGAAGAAGGTAAAGAAAAAAGTCTTACCAGCAATGTAATAGTGCTTGCTTCTCTAGAGGAAGAAAGGAATTTATTGTTACATTACCCATGAAGAAATGGCTCAGAGAGGTCAAGAAACTTTCTTGAAGTCCCTCTCATTCATTAATTCATTCATGCAGTACTGAGTGCACACTACATGCCAAGCATCGATCCAGCACTAACTGAATTAGACAGCCCTCTACACGGAGTTTATGTTCAAGTGGGAAGAGTAGGTAAGGAAAATTTATATGACCCGATGACAGTAAGTGCTGTGGAGAAGAAAGCAAACAGGGAGAAAAAACAAAGTGCTGGAGGAGAGGGACTGCAGTGATTTCAATCTTAACTAGGACAGCTGGGACACACTTATCTCTGGTGGTGGGGACAGCTGTGCAAAGACTGGAAGAAATGCAAGAATCAGGCTAAGGGGATGTCTGAGGAAGTACATCCTGAACAACTACTGCAAAAGCCCTAAGGCAGGTGTTAAGTAAACTCATCAGAAACATCACAGGGAGCCAATGCCAGTGGAACAGACAAGGCAGGATCCAAGACGAAGACAGGCCCACAGGACCCCAGAGTGGAACATGTGCTGCCTCTACCCCACAGACAATCATCCATGAGTGCTGAAGACTGGCCTGCCAGGGCCAACAAGGGTTCTCAGGAAAAAGGTGCCAACCTACCTCAGGGCCCAGGCCCAGGCCCAGGTGGGAAGCATAACTCTAAGGCAAACTGGTAGACAGTCATTTATTTTAAATTACTCTGGGTTGTCATTTGGATTGGGTTTAACAAAAGAGAAAAAGAAAAGAAAGCATTTTACTCCTGTCTTTCACATTAACACTAAGAAACAGATAGCAAGCTGGGGCGGCGCCTATGGCTCAGTGAGTAGGGCACTGGCCCTATATATCGAGGGTGGTGGGTTCGAACCGAGCCCCAGCCAAACTGCAACAAAAAAATAGTTGGGCATTGTGGTGGGCACCTGTAGTCCCAGCTATTCGGGAGGCTGAGGCAAGAGAATTGCCTAAGCCCAAGAGCTCGAGGTTGCTGTGAGCTGTGACGCCACAGTACTCTACCGAGGGCGACAAAATAAGACTCTGTCTCTAAAAAAAAAAAAAGAAGAAGATAGCTAAAATATTTAATTCAATAAATACAAGAATAAAATTATGCAGCCAGTTTCTATACCATAAAGGTAAGGTATTTTTATTCCAGAAAATGTCTAGAATAAAAAAGAATCTTAGTCAGTGGTAAATGTTAGTAATGGGATTTCTCTGCTGGCTTCAAAATAGATCTAGATGGGCTCGGAGCCTGTAGCACAGTGGTTACAGCACCAGCCACATATACTGAGGCTGGCAAGTTCAAACCCAGTCTGGGCCAGCTAAACAACAATGACAATTGCAACAAAAAAAAGCCAGGCATTATGGTGGGTGCCTACAGTTTCAGCTGTCTGGTAGGCTGAGGCAAGAGAATTCCCTGAAGCCCAGGAGTTTGAGGTTGCTGAGAGCTGTGACACCACAGCACTCTACCGAGGGCAGCATAATGAAACTCTGTCTCCAAAAAAAAAAAAAAAAAAAAGTAGATCTAGATGAGCATATTAGAAAAATGCCCAGGGTCCCTCTGAAAAGCTCTTGGATAGAAAGGTGGGGCAGACAGAGGCTGGGGTACAAAGAAGCAATGCTCAAGGCAAGACAGTCCAGAGGGATCTAAGCAAGTACATGGCACCAGTGTTGGCTGGAACACCAGAGCAGGGATAGGGAACCGGGTCTGGAATTGTGAGCTGGGACTCAAGGCTGTGAAGTTCCTGGCCTAAGGGCTTGGGCTGTGACTCTGAAGCCTGCTCTGCCCAACTCCATAGCACTGGTTTGAAGGGAGATGGGCTATGAGTATAAAACACACACAGGGTTCTGATGATACAGCATGAAAGAATGAATCTCAACTGTCCCATTCATAATTGTTACATTGGTTATACATTGAAATAATATTTTGGATACATGGATAATAAAATATATTCTTCAAATTAATTTCACTTGTTTTTTATGAACATACTTTTTACATGTTATTTTTTCATACTTTTTAAATGTGGCTTTTAGAAAACTTAAAATCACTTGTGTGGTTTGCTGCAGACAGTGGAGGCACCAAAGGTTTTTGAAAAGGGAAGTAACAGAATAACGTGAGATCCTCTAGCAGCAGGTATAGAACAGAAAATTGGGTGGGGGTGGGGAGGAACCAGTCAGAAGCTATGACAGGAAGTCATGTAACCAGTGTCAATGTGGCAGGATGCAGCTGGGTAAGAGGGAGTATAATGAAAGAAGGTATATATAAATCCTGGCATAGTGGCTCACACCTGTGATCTTAGCCCTCTGGAGGCTGAGGTGGATGGATTGCTTGAGCTCACAATTTTGAGACTAGCCTGAGTGAGAGTAAGAACCCATTTCTAAAAATAGTGGAGTGTTGTGGCAGGTACTGTAGTCCCAGCTACTGGGGAGGCTAAGGCAGGAGAATCATTTCAGCCTAAGAGTTTAAGGTTGCTGTGAGCTATGATGACAGAACATGTACCTAGGGTGACAAAGTGAGACAGGGGAAGGGGAAGGAAGGGAAGAAAGGAAAGAAAGAAAAAGAAAGAAGTATGCATAAAGACCCTTAGGTTTTGCGAAAAAAGCAGTTAGAAAGGTTATAGCCAATAAATATGACCAGGAATGTCACAGAAATTAGCTGTGAATAGTTAAGACCCAGATTTGTGACATCCTAAAAAAATCTCAAAGGAAAAAGAAACAGCAAGGAGGAGGATGAAAATGTAAGGACTCTGGGGGTAAAACTACTTACAGAGAGCGGGACAAAATCAGAAAAGCAGAAAGAAAACCTGAGCAAACGACCCAGAAGTTCCAGGAGGAAGTCACCCAAGTAAAGGTCCACTACTGGCCAGAGCTCTGCTCGCTGCATCCTTCTCCCAGGCTCTTTGAGGCCAGTTCCATCTGAGTCCTAGAGGGATGGAGCAGGAGGGGCACAAGGACTTTCTTAATAGAGAACACAGAGAAGCAAGACTAGGGACACAGAGATGCCAAGGACCAGGGACAGATTATGGTGGTGACACAGGGCAGGTACCTGGTGGAAGAAGGGATTAGGGTAGGGGGACTTGCTCCCCAGGGTGGCGAGAGGACACTGGGGAAACAGAGATAGGCAGAAGTGAGGAAGACTAGTGGAAAGCAGTTGAGCAGAGTGTCAGTCCCACTCACTGGGCCTATGTCCTGGCAGACCTGAAAGGACAGAGCAAGGGAGGTGCTCTGTGAGGAGGGGAGGACAAGGAAGCAGCGAAGTTACTGTTCGGTCAGCTGGCCTGGCTACAGGGTTTTCCACTAGTGTCAAAAATTTTCCACCATTCCTCTTAATAACCATTTTTGTAAAAACAAAAAGCACATATAAAAAGTCTTACAGCGGCGGCACCTGTGGCTCAAGCGGCTAAGGCACCAGCCATGTACACCTGACCTGGCAGGTTCGAATCCAGCCCTGGCCTGCCAAACAACAATGACAGCTGCAACCAAAAAAATGGCCGGGCGATGTGGCAGGCGCCTGTAGTCCCAGCTACTTGGGAAGCGGAGGCAGGACACTCACTTGAGCCCAGGAGTTGGAGGTTGCTGTGAGCTGTGATGCCACAGCACTCTACCCAGGGGGACAGCTTGAGGCTCTGTCTC
>CAUYRH010168568.1:0-25921 GCA_963574655.1 Perodicticus potto
AAAAGCAATCTATAGATTCGATATAATCTCTAATCAAATCTCAGTGACATGTTTTGCAGAAATAGAAAAACTCATCCTGAAATTCACATGGAATCTCGAGGGACCCTTTGAGATAGTCAAACAATCTCAAAGAGGAAGAACAAATCTGGAGGACTCATGTTTCTTACTTTAGAACTTACTATATAACTACAGTAATCAAAAAATGTGGTACTGGCAAAAAGACATACAGACCAACAGAATAGAACAAAGAGTCCAGAAATAAACCTTTTGAATTTATGGTGAAGTATCTTTTGACAAGGATGGTAAGATCATTCAATAGGGAAAGGATAATATTTTCAACATATTGTTCTGAGAAAATTCAATATCCTTTGCAGAAGAATAAAGTTGAAGCCTTACTAAAACCATAATACAAAAATTAACTCAACATGGATCAAAGACCTAAATGTAGGACCTATTATCTATAAAACTCTAAGATGAAACAGGGGAAAAGCTTCATAACAACAACAACAGAAGAAGCCCAAGTGCCCATCAACCCATGAATGGATTAATAAATTGTGGTATATGTATACCATGGAATACTTTGTATCCTTAAAAAAAGATGGAGACTTTACCTGTTTTACATTTACATGGATGGAGCTGGAACATATCCTACTTAGTAAAGTACCTCAGGAATGGAAGAAAAAATATTCAATGTATTCAGTACTATTATGAAACCAATTTACAATAACTCACACTTTCACATGAAGAATAGATCACAACCATGGCCCAAGTTGAAAGTGGGAGGGGAGATGGGAGGGGAGGGGTAAGGTCAGATGGAAGGAGGGAGATGTCATGTCAGATCTATTAGCATAGAGTATAAATGTCTTAACACAATAATTAAGTAAATGAGATGAGGTATATATTTTTTTAAAAAAGCTTCATAACATTAGATTTGACAGTGACTTTTTGGATACGATGCCAAAGGCAACAGAAGAAAAAAATAAATTAGACTTCATGGGAATTTTTTAAATTTGTGCATCAAAAGACAACATCAAGAGTAAAAAGGTGAGCCACAGAAGGGCAGAAAATATTTGCAAGTCATATATTTGGCAAAAGATTAATATCTAGAATCTATAGGGAACTTCTGAACTCAGCAACAAAAAACAAACAACTTAATTCAAAAACAGCCAAAGGAGGGCTTGAATAGACATTGCTCTAAAGAAGATATACAAATGGGCACTAAAAACATGAAAAGATGCTCAATATCACTAATCATTAGGGAAATGCAAATCAATATTATGATGAGATACCACCTCATACCCATCAGAGTGGCTGATAAAAATTTTAAAAAAGAAACAGGTGTTAAAGATGTGGAGAAATGTGAACCCTTTTGTACTGTTGGTGAGAATGTGAAATGATGTAGCTGCTGTGGAAAACAGTATGGCAGTTCTTCAAAACTTAAAAATGAAACTACCATATGATTCAGAACTTCCACTTCTGGGTATATACCCCAAGAAATCAAAAGTGGAGCCTAGAAAGATACTTGGGCAAGTATAGCAGCATTATTCACAATAGCCAAAATGGGGAAGCAACTCATGGATGGAATATTACATAGAATTTTACAGTGGAATATTATTCAGCCTTCTCCAAAAGGAGAACAGTTCTGACATATGTTGTAATATGGATGAACCTTGAGGACATTGTGCAAAGTGAATAAGCCAGTCACAAAAAGACAAATATTATATGTGTATGTTTCTATTTATTTGAGGTAAAGTAGTCAAAATCAGAGACAGAAAGTAGAATAGTGGTTGCCAGGGGTGAAGGGGAGGGGGAGATGAGGGGCATTATTTAATTGGTATGGAGTTTCAGTTTTACACGATGGAAAGAGTTAAACAGAAATGGACGGTGGTGATGGTTGTACAATGTCATGAATGTATTTAAAGTCCCTGAATGGTACACTTAAAGATGATTAAGATGGTAAACTTTATGTTATGTATATTTTACCATAATAAAAAAAATTAGAGAAAAAAATTTATTAATAAGCATTCGCTTTAGAAGGTTATAACTGAATTTTACTTTCTTCTTTGTCTGTTCCTGTAATTACCGAATTCTCTATAACGAATATATTACTTCTGTGATCAGAAAAATACAGCAGCAATTATAATCATCATCCTCTATATTTATTGGGCATTTTACATTTTTCAGTTAGCTTGCGCATTGTTACTTCACTTGATCTTTTTAATAACCCTGGGATGGAAGCTGGAGAGACATCTTTAATGCCATTTTTACAGAAAGGAAAACCACTCCATAAGGTTGAAGAGAACTTGCCCGATGCCACGACGCCCAGACCTTCTGACCTCTCGTCCAGAGTTCCTTCCACTGTACTTCACTGCTTTTCCTGGCATGTCAGAATCTATAAGGACAAGAGTCAGCCTCACTATCAACGTGGCAAAGCTGCGTCAGATATTGTGCAGTAACTGGACCCCAGCCTCATGGCCGGCACACTCCTAAATCTCCCGAGACTGGTGGTTTTGATCTCTGCCCCCATAGCAGTCTAGACAAGGGTGCACCAGAAAGTCTCCTGTAGGCAATCCACAGTAAAGAAGATCTTTATGTCTTGCTGGATACCATCGCAATTCATTTTTACTGCAGTGAGACACAGAGCAATCGCCCAGAGAAATCACCGAGCTCTCTCTACACGTGGCAGACGATACTCTAGGGGCGCTTTCTTCTTTTCCAGATGTAGTGATCAGTGCAAGTGTGAGCTCCCTGGACTGGAAGGCCGGGGTTCCTTTCTCTCCTTTGCATTGCCTTGACTTGGGTTCTTCGGCAATTTCTTTGTTTTCCCCGAGCTTTCTGTCAAGTGAATTGCTAATACTTGGTCCTAGAAATGTTTATAGGACAGCCTTAGGTCCTTGCTACATATCCCATTTCATCCCTTTTCCACCATGACCCCTTGAGTAAAACACAGCCCCTCACCTTGGCAGCCTTGCGTGAGTGAGGAGAAGCTGCAGTGCTCAGCCCTGGCTGCCTGGTGCGGGTCTTTCCTGTGCAAGAGTCATCTAACCCCACCCAGTAATGTTCTGTCCTTTTCCACAGCTATCTCTGAAGACTCTCCGGTGAGAAGACAGATGAAGCCAAGGTCCTGGGTTCCAGACTGCAGAAGAGGCGCCCCCAGGAGAACAGACCCCTCCACCATGCTCCAGCTATAATTCAGTTGACACACAGGCTCTGAATAGAGCGTTCGTTTATTGTAAATAAGTGGTTTGCACGGGCTTCAAAGCAGTATATCAGTCGACTTTTATTTGAGTAATATTTTTTAAAACACCACCTTTTTTCCATTTTTTACATCTTGGCACTTGTCTAAGTCCAGATAGAAGCCTGCCCCTCCCCCCACCCCATATGCCCGTTCCATGACTGTGAATATGCTTGAGGGCAGGCCCTTCTTAGATATGAAACACTTTTAGAGATTCTTTAGTTTGCAGGTGATCCCAAAGTCTTAAGTATCCATAACAGCTTCTTATTGGCATGATTTTATATTTTCATTGCACCAACTGCAAAATCAAACCAAATAATGCCTTATAAATGATGCAGCTCAGAGGAAGTAGTGTGTCCCCCCACACCCAGACAAGGCCACGCAGCCTCCAGTGAACGAGATGCCACACACATCTCGCTTCCACTCTGCAGTACAGGGATGTTTCTTCACTGCCTAGTGTAAATATATCACAAAATAAAGGCAGGAGGGGGCTTTACCCCCCTCCAGTGCCAACCCCAGGGCCCCTAATCCTACAAGTAGCCAATGCTGTTACTGTTTACAGTGTCTCTAGTGCCCTGGTCACCATCACTTTGCTCCTGTCCCCTCCAAGTTCCCAGCCCCATGCTGGTAGCCAGGGTAAGGTCAGCTTTATGAGATTTCAGTATTTCTTTCCCTCTAGGTTAAAACCATACACAGCTCATTATTACGATAAACTGCTAATTCTATCTCAGAGGTCTTCCCAATTGCCCCCCACTTCGAGTGTGGGATTTCCATGGAAAATATGATATGAAAAAGTGTGGGATGAAATGGCTTGTGAAATAACCCGCCTCAGAAATCGGGTGTCACACCCCTAACTTTAGGAAGCTTGGAACCACCCAGCAGGCAAAACCTGGGTCAGGGACTCTGCCTGAGCTAAAGCAGAACCTTGCTGGCCTGGCAGCTCCTAGCTCTTTCCCTCCTGGGGTAGGGGATGAGTGCACGCCCAAGCCCCCCAGTATGGAAAGGGTCAGGCTGGCTGCAGTGGCTCCTCACACTCTTTTCTGAGCCAGCAAGGGAGTGGAAGTGTGTGTGTGTGCTGCCTGGCCCTGGATGCTCCCCATCCTTGGTGAGAGAAGGCGGTGACCGGAAGGAGAGAAAATAGGGAACAGACTCATCCCTGGGTTGTGCTCAGGATAGCTGTAAATTGAAGGCAATCGGAAGGCAGAGAAAAGGGAGACCAGTGAAAAACATTTGTTTTGGAACAACACAGTCATGCCTTCGCACCAGAAGGAGGGTTAGGGCAGGCGACTGCATACACTAGAGGTTGTCCAGAGTAAAGTGGAAGATGGTATCCTCCCCACACCGGTGTTGCACTTTCTCATTCCAGATGGAAGTAAGTGAACCAGGGTCAAGTTCCCTTCTCTGGGGAATGAATCGAACCAACTTGCAGCAATTAAATCAATAGAAAAGAAGGTTTTGCAGGTCATCAGTTCTGGGCATAACTGATTTGTTTTGCTGGTTCTCGAAGGTTTCCCAAAGGATTTCTATATTATAACAGCATCCACTCCACTGCCTTTCCAGCTGTGTGTAAAGTAATTATAAAAGTTCTAATTATCATGCTGAAGAGGGCCCTGGACAAAGGCAATCCTACCTCCAGGGGAGGCTGGCCTGCCCTTATTAGGCATTGATAGATTCATATTCCTTAAGGCTGGGATAGAAATTAAAAATAAAACTACTTAAAAACAGAGGGAAGGAACGAGCAGAAACCAAAAATGGCAATTAGGGAGAAATCTCAGGAATCTGGCATCACATCTCTCTTCAAGATCTATCACTGAATTCACAGCCCTTTGAGCTCATGCTGGTGCATGAGTTTCCCGTGCGGGCGGAGGGAGGGTTTCTTGACCGTCGGCTCACACGTCGGGGTGTCCGAGTCGCCGAGTCCCCTGCCATCCTCACATATGCTTACTGACACTGTGGTCTGTGACTACCCCAATGTTTCATGTGTATTTTATATTTATTGATGTCTCCCTCTGCAGAGTCATTTCTTTGTACCTAATAAACTTTAATAAATGGAAAATGCTTCCGGTCATTTCCTTGTTAAAACACATCCATGATCACTGGTACCAATCTGAACGAAGCAAGGGAAAAAGCTTTCTCAAATTTATTTTTATTTATTTATTTATTTTTTTTTAGAGACAGAGTCTCACTTTGTCACCCTTGGTAGAGTGCGGTGACGTCACAGCTCACAGCAACCTCCAACTCCTGGGCTTAGGCGATTCTCTTGCCTCAGCCTCCCGAGTAGCTGGGACTACAGGCGCCTGTCACAACACCCGGCTATTTTTTTGTTGCAGTTTGGAAGGGGCCAGGTTCCACCTTCAGTATATGGGGCCAGTACCCTACTCACTGAGCACAGGTGCTGCCCCCTCAAATTTATTTTTTAAGGTAGGTAATGCTATTGTTTTATTAGTACAAAATGGGTGGTGTATTGCTTATAAATTCTGCTAAATTGTGTTAAAATGGAGCTAGCCTTCCTCAATTCAGAAAACCTCCCTCAAATCAGAAAACTCCAATTCAGAAAAGCCTCCTGCGTGAAGCAGAATCATCTCTCTCTCCATTATAGTGTTCTAAGGGGGACTCTTTGGCACGTGATACAGGGAGGTGAAGTTCAACGGTTAGACAAGCTGGTTCAGAGCTACAGCTTTGGTGGCAAACAAAGGTCTGGATCTCCATTTTCCCTTTTACGAATTGGGGACAGTAAATTACTTAACTGGTCTGTGCCTCAGTTTCCTCATATACCAAATGGGGACATAAATATGGACCTGCACATATGTTGATGAAGAGTCAGTGACATTGCCCGTGGGCAAGACCTCAGCCCTTGGATCACAATAGAGCCAAGATAACAGGGCACCCCATGCTCTGAGCAGTAGCCAGTCTGCTTATTACACGCCCGACCCAAGTTCTGCTGGCCAGGTCCCAGGCACCCCATTTAGATGTTTGCTAAGCTGCTCAGACCATACTTGACAGGCTCTGCCCTTGGATAACAAAGCAAGAGCAGTAATTAAAATTCATACATTTTCCCCAAATAAATCTCATCTAGAAACTAATTTCCAAGCTACTTACTACATGGGGCTGACTTGTTTTCTCTACTCTCTTACTGGTGAATGTAGAGATAAGCTCTTTAAAATTGGGGCCCAAGATAATCTATAAAGTGTTGGGGACCAGCCCCAAACTATGCCGTACGATCCCTCCCAGTGGCTGGTGGAGATGAGAGGATGAGGGGAAAAATGAAAAGTCGAGACATGAAGAGAAAGTTTTTTAAAGAGCAGCAGTGCCCATAGCTCAGTGGTTAGGGCTCCGGCCACATACACCAGGCTAGTAGGTTCAAACCCAGCCTGGGCCTGCTAAATAACAACTACAAAAAAAAAAAAAAAAGCCAGGAATTGTGGTGAGTGCCTGTAGTCCCACCTACTTGGGAGGCTGAGGCAAGAGAATTACTTAAACCCAAGAGTTTGATGTTGCTGTGAGCTGTGACATCGCAACACTCTACAAAGGGTGGCATAATGAGACTGTGTCTCAAAAACTAAATAAAGAGCAGCTGGGTCAAGGTGGGTGACCACCTTCAAAGTATGAGGACCAGTAGACAGCCCCTTGCTGCAGGTTATCTCAGTTTTTATTGCATACACCATTGTTTTAATCATCAGTGTAATGGAAGGGGAAGGCTAACCCTTACATCATGGTTCTTACTCGGCTTGCATTTTCTAACCAAACTATTTGTTAAACTAATTACGTTAATTAGACTGCTTTACCTTTTACTATTATTGCTCTACGTTATTTATGATCTTAACACAAACATAGCATGGGATAGGGAACACAGTCCAGGAGCAGGATGTCAAAGAAGACCCCAATTAGGCCTCGCACGCAAACCACAGGAGTGACAATTAACACTCAAGAAGCCTTGTGCTCAGATGGATTGATTCTTCTGACCATACTGAGGTGAGAAGAGAAAGGAGATATATTTCTCCTTATTTAGTCCTGAGAGACCCTTCTCTCTTTAACAAGGTTTTAATGTTCTTCATTCGCTAACTCCCCAAAAGTGCTCAATCTCCTTGAGACGGCAGCCTCACTGGTGAACCTTGCCAGCTCAGTGACCTTGCAGTGGAGTCATGCCAGGGGACAGGTAAAGCTCCAGGGACATAACTGCCTCAGTCTAAAAGGGCCAGGCTTTAGGCAGTGCATTTTGCACCAGATTTTGTGTTTCTCTGATACACTTCTCTCCTGTCTCTGTTCTCTTTTGCCCATCATCTGAAATCATTTTAATTCAATCCCTAACCTACTTACGACAAACAATTGAACATTCGCTTTAAGCTTATTAAATCATTATTACTAGCAATGCAAGCACATCAAGATATGACACTTCTCTTAAGTGCCCGTATGTGCATCTGCAACAAAGTGAATGATGAACTGCAAAGTAACTGTGATTACAGGCACCAGTTATGGTTTCAGCATGGGAGAGGTGGTCCCCAGAGAGGGGAAGGAAGCAACTTAATGGGAAGGCCTTTGGACGCCAGAAGCAAGTTCTAAATTCTCAGGCCAC
Source organism: Perodicticus potto (assembly GCA_963574655.1). NCBI lineage: Eukaryota > Metazoa > Chordata > Mammalia > Primates > Lorisidae > Perodicticus > Perodicticus potto. Next base: position 7,809 of record CAUYRH010168568.1, read on the forward strand.
ATTCTCAACACCCCCAGTAGGTGTTGGCATCCCATAGGAACCTATACCATTATGGGTTGACTTGTGTCCCGCCCTAAATTCATATGTTAAAGTCCTAACCTCTAGTCCCTCAGAATGTAGCCTTTATGGGAAATAGGGTCATGGCAAATATAATTAAAGATGAGGTCATAATGGAATAGGGTGGGCCCTTAATCTAATATGACTGGTGTTCTTATAAAATGGAGATATTCGGACAAGGTAAAAATGAAGACAGAGACAGAGATCAAGATCATGGTCCTTACAGGCCAAGAAATGCTGACGCTTGCCAGCAACCCAACAGAAGCTGGGCAAGAGACATGGAACCAACGCCACTCAGCTCTCAGAAGGAGCCAACCCTGCTGGACTTCTAGGCTCCAGAACTGTGAGACAGGAAATGTCTCCTGTTTACACCACCAGTTCATGGTACTTTGTTACAGCAGCACTTACAAACTAATACATACACACATACTGTCATCTTGGAGCTGCGCAGGAGTGTAGCATGTCTATGAAAAGAGAGCTGAGGATAAAATGCAAAGATTAGCAATTCCTTGTCATAAGAATGGGGCAGTCATCTACTCTGACCTTGAAATAAGTCCCTTGTTGCAAGAAACTAAGTCTTATTTTCAAGAATAAGACATTTACTTGCTTTTTCGCCTGTCCCAGTGGAGGCAGGATCCTGGAAGCAATCTGGCACTTCTGGGTCACAAGAGTGGTGGGGAGTTGGCTTTTTTCTCATGTGGCATTCTTCCTGTGGCAGAGCTGCCAAAGCTTTAGAAGAAAAGTAGTCAGCATACAGAGCACCAGCTGTGCTGACAGTCTGGTCTTCAGATTCCATATATTAACACTACTGTTTATCTGTTTTTCTTAAATTTTTGGTAAAATACACATAATGTAAAATTTACCATCTTAAACATTTTTAGTGCTCAGTTCAGTTAAGTACATCTATATTGTTCTGTAGCCATCATCACCATGCACCTCCATAACTCTTCATCTTGCACAACTGAAATTCTGTTATTAAACAATAACTCCTGTTCTTCCCTCCTCTCCCCAGGACCTGGCAATCACCATTCTACCTTCTACCTCTATGAATTAGACTACGGTAGGTACCTATGTAAATGGTATCATGTGATACTTATTTTTTTGTGATTGGTTTATTTCACTTAACATAATGTCCACAAGGTTCTTCCATGTTATATTAATAGCATAAGTCAGAATGTCCTTCCTTTTTAAGGTTGAGTAATATCCCATTGTATGGATATACCACATTTTGTTGATCCTTTCACCATCAATACATACTTGAGTCATTTTCACATTTGAGCTATTATGAACAGTGCTGCTATGAACATGAGTGTACAAACATGTCTTCTAGGCTCTGCTTTCAATTCTTTTGGGTACATATCCCAAAGTGAAAATGCCAGGTCATATGGTCATTATTGATCTTTTGAGCAAACTCCATACTGTTTACTACAGTGGCTGCACCATTTTACATTCCCACCAACAGTGCATTTGAATTCCAATCGCTCTACACCTCTCCAACACTTTTTATTTTCTGGGTTTTTGTTTTTGTATATAGTAGTAGCTATCCTGGTGGGTGTGAGGTGATATCTTATTTTGGTTTTGTGTTTATTTGTAGAGAGTACCCACAAAACAGTATATAATGCAGGTAAATACTAAACCACTTGCCTTTTCTAAAGATTCCAGTCAGAAAAACACATCCCCTTTCATATACTTTCTATGTTGTGACTAATGTCCATGTTTATTCATGAAACACAAAATAGAAGAGCCCACTAGAGATTAATTTCAGTATTTTATTATTATAGTTTGATGTATTTAGAGACCATTCCAACGGCAAGCACTGGATAGGGATGTTATCTGGTTTGTAGATATTTGTACAAAAGACTGTTAAGATTACATAGTGAGTTCCCACTGCAGGAAACACAAATATGTTTTTACATTCCCTGCCAACAGCATTTTCCATCTAACATATTTAAATTTTCATAACATGATTGCAAACATGTACATATTAGTTCCCATGAGAAATCTGCAGGTGACATTTCAGGATATTTGAAGTTAATCAGATAAAGCACATTTTGACAGAAACCATAGGAGGGAAGCTGAGACTTAGGACCGTGTGAAGTAAAAGGCCACAGCTATGGGGAAGCAGAGGGCTAGGGCATCACATGCAAGTGACCTGCCGCTCCTCCGCCTCCCACAAGCACGTCCAGCAAGGGGACTCCCTCCCTCCAGACCTCCCTCATCTGTGTGCTTCCTTCCTGAAGCTAAGAACTCAGCTGAAGACCTTCCCAGTAAATGATGGGTGAATCTTCAGTCAAGCATGCAGTTAGCAGTCTCATGACAGATACCTGGCCCTATCTGGCTCCCCTGCTGGGCTGGCCAGAGTTGTACACCACCTGTGCCAATGTGGGATGACATCAATTAGCAAGTGAAGTACTTTCCCAGTGGATAGTTATTTTATGTACCTAATGATTCACCCAATAGTAAAGGAACTCCACTGCTAAGATCTAATAGGCATATACCAGCTGTGTTAGCTTGTAAGAAAGCCTCCTTCTAGTAACAACATTGGGTTCTATGTTATTGGGCACTAAAGAATCTTTATATTTTCAGTTATATCTTTATTCTACCTAAAGTTTCAAAGCACCTCCTATAATGAAATAGTATGCTAGTTCTGCTTTGCTAAGTTACTTTTACTAGAGCCTCTGTCCTTCAGTATTAGGGCTATCTTTGCCTATCTTTGTAAATCCCATCTGCTAGACAAAACTCACTAGTTTTTGTCTGGTTATGGGGTGCAAGGGTTGGGAGAGAGTCTGTCCAGTATGGCCATGTCTCTCTTCTGCATGAAGCAAGCACAGGTCCCCTGCACTCTGAATAGTTACACAAATGGGATTCTAGGATGCTATTTACACACTGTGACCTTTAAGCATTCTTTTCATGCATCATCTCTTGGGCAAAATGTTCGTTTTCCCCATATTGCCTTCAGGAAAGCAATCCCTAGTCAAGAAATTATCCATGTAAAAAATACTTTTTCCAAAGCAAAAATGTCTGGAGTTTTTTGTTTGTTTGCTTGTTTTTAAATTCACACTACAACAGCCAAAAATCCTTCAACATATTTCCAACTGTTTACTAATAAAAGTCACGAAAGTGAGTGCTGCCACTTCAGCAGAATTCTTTACTGTCTTCTTGTCTTTCCCTACCGGTCCCACCACCATCATTGGAGTTCTTACTGGGTACACAGACCACCCCATGCCTGATGGGAGTGACCACACCCAGCTTAAGGGCTGCCAGGCTGTACCAAAGAGGGCTGTCATGCCCTCTAGTGGTAAGAAGGGATATCACAATTGTGTATACGGAATTAACCAGGACAATGCCCAATTAACTGGTCCCTTTCTGAGATGCCTGATCAAGCTCAATGTCCCCTAACGGAAGTTGCCATGGTGTTCCCACTGCATGAGTAGGTAATGACATAAAGCCAGCATGGTTATCCATGACCTTGGTTTGGCCCATAGTATTGGAAGCAGGCCTCTGTGTAATTTATTCTCACTAGACTTCTTTTGTTCAAACCCTGAATCACTCTGGTTGCCTCAGACAGGTCAGATCTGATGAGGTGTTTCCATAATAAATCAACATGAAACCATGTTGAAATTTTAGATTGGCTTTCTGCATCATCTTGCTTTAAACATCTAGTAAGCAGGTGGACTTGGGAGGGAATAGGTACCTACATCACCCTCTCCCCCTTAGCAGCTGCAGATGGGTGCTTTCAGTATGGCTGCTCTACCCAAGACGACAGCCTAAATTCATCAGGAGTGAAATCCCAGGCAAAATTTGCACAAATCTTTTGGCAACGACAGGCCACCATTATTGGTTACCACTAACTTTGTCAGCTAAAATATTCCCACCTCTCACCACTTGTGGTTATGGTTTTACATGCAAAATTGACAAAACTGTTGAGCAAAGAGCTCATGACAGTCCTATACTCATGTTCTGGTAGAAAATATTTTTGTTCTGATGCTCAGTGTTCACACCTATTTAATGAGGGGTTGGGTCCCTGCCAGCTCTCATGGCCTGTGATACTGCTGCTGAGAAGTTACTACCTCTAACTTACTTCTGAGACTACAGATACTCATAATATTTCCATCTGCAGACTCCTGACAAGAATGATGAAGCAGAGTTAGGCCCAACAGTGCCCTCCCGCTAGCTGCTATCTTAATACACACTTCTGAAAACCATCTCTGCCCATACCAGGAGTGGTTAAGAGTTTCAATAGATAGAGCTAACCCCCACCACTGCTACCGCCTACCCACTTCAGCTACCAGTCTGAACAAAGGCAGCCACTGGGCCATGGGAGCTATGAGGCTCTGGGGGAAGACTGAGGAAGGCGGTATGCAGATTTCGTGGATACGCAGGCTGGGCCGAAGCATCATGGGTAGACAGCTACCCTGCAGAGAAATGCTTTCACATCCATCTGGTGCCTCTTGCCCTCTTTATTCCCCATGCTAAGCCCATCTGGTCTTCCTCATATGCTTTTCTATGCCCTGGTGGAAAAGTCAAATCCTTTAAGTGAACATGACATTGGAAACAAATCAGTTCAATTAAAATCTCTCTGCTGAGCTAATGCAGTGACTGCTCAGATTCCAGCCACTTTAAATGGAATCTAAACAGTCAAAGAGTTCCTGCTTTTCTTTCCCTCATTAGCTGAGAGATTCACAGCCTTGTGGGGTGGAACTATGCCACAAGCCACTTAATTAATCCTAGACGAGATGCTGGTAACTAGGCGGGGAATCACATCCACACAAGGCCTGTGGCAAGTGTGCAGGTGGGCCTTTCAGAGATCCACACGGTGACTCGGGGAAGCCACCAATGTGGCTCTATGAGTCTGCAAAGTGGGTGGGTTCCAGCTCTCACAGACCACCAGCTCTCCCGCCAGTGCAGGCAGGTCAGCAGACCTATCACAGCAGAGGGAAGACAGTCTCCTCAGGGTCACAGGACTCAGGAAGGACATAGGATTGGAGGGGAGCCACCTTTTGATTCCATTCCCCAGAAGACCCCTCTGGGGACACTGTGCACCACAGGCGGGCAGTCAGGTTAAGGGAAGCCAGGGAGGTTCTCCCTCCGCTCCACACACAAGGGGCCTGTATGCGCAGACAAATGCTTTCTGTTACCCTGAAAGAATCCCCTACTGAGAGAGACTAAGACTTCAAAAGAGTTTGCTTTTCCCGCCGCTCGGCATTGTGGAGCCTGCCTTTCAAGGCTCGATGAACTCCACTCCTCCCGTAAAAAGCTACTGTGTCCGTTGTCACTGAAATACAATAATAGCAGCTTAAATCCACAATTAGTCACACAACTGAACGACAGGCAAATGGGATACATGTTACACTGCAGAGGAAGGGGACCTGCATTGCAGACGAAGGGGGCGGTGTGAGAACTGAGGCAGAACACGAGGAAACGGTCCTATCTGGCTTCAGAAAAGGAGGCCACCTCTCAACGTTCTCATTTTACTCAAACAGGAGAGTGGTTTGTTTTGCTGGTAATTTAGTAAGGTGGGAAGTTTTAAATAAGAAGGGAAAAGGGAATGCTTACTTCACTTAAAGAACTTAATCTCCGTGTCAACACAGTCATAGAAAAGATCCCCCACTTCCGTGGGGTCTGGGGGGTCAGAACTGGTCAGGATTTCTTCCATGGCTTCCAGACCTTGCTTCTCCAGTTCCAGCATGGTCTTCTTCAGCTTGTGACCTTGCTCCTGAGGAAGGACGTGGCCACGTTTACGGTCAGCAAAACAGCTCACCCAGTCCACATGAACTTTACACATCAATGTACCTGAAAGGTCTCTATTTTCTTCAGGACAAATTGAACCTATGAAAGCTGTTACATACATGGTGGGGAAAGCACATGAGTGTCTAACCACATTCTTTCTTCTTGTCTTCAATAAAATGTACACTTGGATTTCATATGAAAACCCAAGACAATGGCTGCTGTGGGTATAATGGGTGCTGGGGATCATGTATTGGGTATTTTTGTTTGATGCCTTATAATTTTATTAACCAAAGGTTTGAGGGGAGGGAGAATTGCACTATTAAGAATTTTTTTTTTTAATGGCTGGGTGCAGTGGCTTACTCCTGTTATTCTAGCAATCTGGGAGGCCAAGACTGGTGGATTGCTTGAGCTCAGGAGTTCAAGACCAGCCTGAGCAAGGGAAAGACCCCATCTCTACTAAAAATAGAAAAATTAGCCTGGCATAGTGGCAGGTGCCTGTAGTCCCAGCTACTTCAGAGGTTGAGGCAAAAGGATTGCTCAAGCCCAAGAGTTTGGGGTTGTTGTAAGTTATGGTGACTCTAAGGTATGCTACTGAGGGTGACAGAATGAGACTCTGCTCAAAAAATATATACATATTTTAAAATAGAAACTTGAGAATCTTTTTTAAAACCCTGCACTATGATAAAACATACATAAAAACCTACCATCTTTAAATACATGGTTTAGTGGCATTAAGAATTCACAATGTTGAGCGATCAGCACCACAATCCATCACCAAAACTTTTTGGAAGAATTACTTTTTTGAAGCAACATATGATTTTAACTTTAAATGAAATGTTGCCGTCAAATATAACTTTTCACCCCCAAGAGTATACAAAGAATTTGAGACAGCAGTTAAACAGTTATCCTTCCTAGAACTGTATATTTCCATCATTCCTAAGTAAACAGTAAATGAAAACGAAATGCTCTTAGCCTGCTGAGTTTCAGAATAATGTCAGAAGGTTCATTTGATTTCAAGAGTCTGGGCAGAAAAATTAACACTAGACTTCTAGGAAGGACCTCGGGAGCCTAGATTCTGGAAGGAGACGAGCATGCAGGAGGGCAAGGGAGAGGCTGGTGTGTCCCCTGCCTCCCTGCCTCCTCCCTCGCGGACCTCACCCTCCCGCCCGGCCCTCACCCACGCTCACCTGGCCACTTTCGAGGACAACACGTGCCCACTCGTGGGCCTTGTACAGCTCATGCCGGCGGTCTGGTTTCTCCTGGAAGCGAGGCTCCTTTTTGGCAGGGTCATCGTCCCCAAAACAAGGAGATTGTGCTTTGGGGACAAGTTTTACATCATCAACAAAGATGAAAGGCTTGAATATGGATCTGGAGAGAAAGAAGAGGCACTTCAGCCAGACAGAGACCGGCCCCGGGGACCCCCAGAGATTGACATTTCTATGCAGCATTTTCTGAGCCAACTCACAGTGCGTGATGGGTGGGAAGTGGTGCAGCCAAGACAGACTCAGCTGCATGTTTTGGGAACTATTTCAGCAAAGCTCACCGCCACAGATTCCTCTATTTACAGAAAGAAGACATCAAAACAGATTTTCTTTGTTCTGGGAGGACCATTTGAGAAGACCCTTCTAGTTGTAAAAAGTAAGGCACATGGGCACTGTTCTGAGAAAGGGTGAAATGGGCTATCTGTCTGAATTGAAAGAACTTTCCCCCTTTCTCTCCCATGGTTTGCTGGGAAGCAGCACTTCTGGAAAATACTAGCCTTTTGGTTTTTAGTTTGGGTTATTTTGTTTTCTTTTCTTTTTCTTCTTTAGGCTACTTCATTGAAAAGTCTTTGGATTGTCTCTGACAGACTCAAGGAGGGGACAGGTTAAGACAGATGAAAAAAGACCCCAGAGGGGACACACTCACAGAAGTCCGGCTGCGTGAGAGAACTAGCCCTGGGCATGGGAGGTGCCTAATGCCTTCTCTTTTTGATGTAGATCATTCAGCAGCACGATGTACATTCGGGGAAATGGCTGTGTGTGTGTGTACGTGTGTGCTTGCACATATCTGAACACACGTCACCTCAAGTACAAACACAGAGAGGTACAGCCTGGAGTCCCAGGATGACAGAGCGAGGGATGTATAGACCAGATTTGTCAGAGTTGGCCATTTTCTCTCCTCGCAACAGGTGCACCCGGGCCCACCCCGAGGTGCCTCAAGAGGGCTAAAAGTGAGCTGGGATGTTGATTCCAGATGCCTCAAAGTATCTGAGGCTTTAGGAGCCGAGCAGGCTAGCCAGTGCACCACCCAGGTGTTTTCATGCATGCCATGCCCTGAAGAGGACTGGAAACCAAGAGCCCTGGCTACCCAAACTGTGTCCTTGGACGGCAAGTGTCAGCATCACTGCAGAAGCCCACGCCCCGCCCATCCTGCTGAATCAGAGTTTGCATTTTTAACAAGATCCCAGGGGATTCATAACATACCCAAGTCTGAAGAGCACTACTATAGACAACGGTAATGAGAAGTAACCTCCTGGGTTAGTTCCGTGAGGGTACCAGGGGAAAAGAGGGCCCAAGTGAGAGAAAGAAAGACACTGATCAAAATACGTAAAATTGGAACTTGGATTAATTTAATTTGAATATTAAAACAGTGAGATCATTATGCCCCAAGCTGGTGAAGTGAGAGGTACTAGTTAAGGACAGTGTCAGGCACTCTGCTGTTGTCTGTAGGTGATGCAAATATATATTGGAAGCTGGTTCCATCTTAAGCCAAATCTACTGGGAAGCACTAGGCCAACCGTAGGTAGCAAGGACCTTCCCTGAGCAGCCATCATCAAAGGACCCCCCCACCCCGCACAAACACAGGGCAGCTACCCTTATACAGAAGGAACATACATTTCCATCTCCCTCAGCCTCTTAAAAATAGACCATTCCTTTTCCCTTCTACACAATGTTGAATGAATGACTGCTGATTGTGAAAAAGAAATTAATGCAAAACTTAAAACTGCCTGAACCAATTCTGGTTACATAACGATGAATTCTCTGATTAGTAAAAACAGTCGATTCTGCCGAAGGGCTGAAGACCTGAGGGCCCAGAGAAAGAGGGCAGTGGAGGGGAGAGGAGGGAGAAAGCGTGCTAGACATCAGGAACTAGCTGCCTCCCAGCAACCAGCGCCCTACCGTTCAGGGTTTCTTGAAAAGTCAGTGTGCTTACTACTGTGGTCAGCAGCGTCCTTGGCTGGTACAGAGATGCTTCAGTGATGGACAGGCCCAGAGCTCCTGCCCAGCAGCCCAGAGCCTGCTCAGTTCACACCCTCTCAGCTCCACGGCTCTGCACCAGACAGAACTGGGCAGAGCTGTCGCTCCCACTGGGCTGTAGGCGGGACAGGTGCAGGTTCAACACCTGGCCACCAAGGAACCTGCGGTCTCCAGCAGAGTCTGCAGAGCCTGGTATGCAGCGTCTCCTCCATTTCCCATCCCATCCCAGGCCACACGTGATGCCACTTCTGCAATCCTCACACCACACTCCTTTCTCTACTACTCAGAAGCCCAAGTGGGAGTGATATTGGGAAACCTGCCATTTCATTCCTAAGACCTCAGTGTTTTCCCTATTGTGTTTCAGGACTCTTCTGACGCAGGACCCTGTTGTGGAGAGCCATGCTGAGGGGGTGCTGGATGGGGCCCGACAGCCTGGCAGCACCCCCTGAGATACACTATTCTGACAGTGGGGCAGGGACTGGGGATGGACCAGGAGCGGGCTGTCATTTTCCCTCAGGCTCTCATCTGGGCTAGAGTGATCTCTGCCGTCCCTTCCAGCTTCTAAAACCAGTCCGTTTTTATGTCTATGCCATGAGGCTTGTGAACTTGCGGCTCCAACTTCAGTAAGCTGGTGGTAACCAAAGTCACGGTCTCCTGCGTCCAATTACAGGACGAGACATTGAGAACACGCCACCTAGTATAACTGCAAACCACTCCACAGTCGCTGGACGGCGGGGGCGAGTTCAATCAGTGAGGGCAGCGGTGGCATTTCTAAGAAGTATCGTATGTTTATCTCTCAGCTATCAGTTTTGTTTTGTTTTTTTTTTGTAGAGACAGAGTCTCACTTTACCGCCTTTGGCACAATGCCGTGGCGTCACACAGCTCACAGCAGCCTCCACAGCAACATGATTCTCTTGCCTCAGCCTCCCGAGTAGCTGGGACTACAGGCGCCTGCCACAATGCCCGGCTATTTTTTTGTTACAATTTGGCTAGGGCCAGGTTTGAACCTGCCACCCTACCCACGGAGCCACAGGCGCCATCCCCATCTATCAGTTTTATTAAAAAAACAACTAATAAATATGAGGAAGTTCCCAAAATATTTTAAATAAGTCAAAGCTATTCAAGGATGTTTTTCAAAGTTTACAAGGAATACTAAACTGATAAAAAAAAAAAATAAAATAAATAAATTTGCTAAGGTGGTTAAAGGGAGATTTTTTTTTGATACTGAATTTATTATGCAAATAATAAATAATTACTGAATTATGATTATGCAATAAATATTAATAAACATTATCGCAGATCATAATTAGAATAATACTGATATTTATTTAAACGAAGCTGTGGGAATTATCTTTGATGCAGGTCTGATCATTTGGGTCTATGAATCCAGAAAAGGGGGAATGTAGATAACTGGGTTCTTGAACATTCAGATTTCTTATAAATCCTTATTCAAAATCACATTTAAAATTACAAATAAATAATAAGGACATACTCTGACATGTTCCCACAGATGACCCCATTGAGGGTCATCTGATAGCTTTTTAAATTTAACTACTTGAATGAATGTATGCAAATTAACAGATACACCCAAGTGAGTCCAACCTAGCCAGCCAGGGTGAGGCCTACTTCATCCTGTACCTGGGGCACCCCAGAGTGTCCTGTGATGGCTCTGATGAGGGACATGGCCTAGAGGGCTCCAGAGGCTGAGTCTGCTTCTGCCCCCATGGCTGACTCAAAGACTAACCTCCAGAAAAGCCACCAAATCCAAGGTGGCTTATGCTGGTCCCTCAGCCATCCATGGTGTGGTATGTAAGAATACAAGATGACGGGCGGCACCTATGGCTCAAAGGGGTAGGGCGCCAGCTCCATATGCCAGAGGTGGCGGGTTCAAGCCCAGCCATGGCCAAAAACAGCAAAAAAAAAAAAAAAAAAAGAATACAAGATGACAAGCCCTGAAAAGGAAGTTCCTTCTGAAGGTAAGGGACAGCCAGCAGCTGGTGAATGAATGAGATGTGAACTGGCTGAGCTACTTTAAAGGCACCCCGGGAGGGACAGTTAGGCCAATGAGAACACGAGCATCACTAAAGGAAGCCCTTCTCTCCAACCTTCAGCCTTGAGTGACAGTTTGAGGCACAGCCAGGAAACAAGCTCCACCAGAGGCCCTGCTGTCCCTTTTCCTTTCTGAAACCTTGAAATGGATATACCTAGCCAGTGCAAAAAAATCTATTTCCAATCATTTGTTTTCTCATTTTGGAAGAACAGCAACCTTCTCATGAAAGTCTCTACCATTTTATAACATAGCATAATTTTCAAAGCATTTGCATTCACTTCTCATGGTCCCCTTATTCATTCACTCCATAAAGATGTGCCGAGTCCTGAATGAGGGACAGATACTGACCTAGGTACTAGGGATATAGCAGTGAACGAGGCAGGGCAAAAACTTCTGTCTCATTTTACGTGTGACTGAGGCTTGCAGAAAAACTGAGGGCACTGTCCAAAGTCACATCCCTAACAAGGGGGCAGATCTAGAACTACATTCAGAGCTTCTAAATGTAAGGTCAGTGTCCCCCACTACTGCTCACCCTTATACCCTTCTGTTGTTTTTTTTCACACACAGGTGTTACTGCAGAAAAATAAAATATCTTTTGTTCTTTGGAATTTGGAACTTCAGTGTCAGTGGCCAACCAACAGTTCCATGCTTAAACATGTCTTGGTTTCTCCTAAAGATGCTGAAACTCCCCAATTGATTAAGCTAGGAGGATCACGTGAGCTTAGGAGTTTGAGGTTGCAGTGAGCTACAGACCCTGTTCCTGGCAAAGCTACTGAGGGGCGTCAGGCACGAAAGCAACAACACAAAAACCCCTGCTCTGAGGCTCCGCTAAGCCTTGGGCCAATGTGAAAAGAATCTGTAATAACCAGTTTCTCTTAAAAAAAAAAATGCAGGTGCTCCTCACAGTGGTTCATCTATGGGTCATTCTAGGTTATTGTGAGTCAGTTAAATCAGATTGTCAAAGTCTGGACGAGAACAGAACCAATCCATGGAAGGAGTTTTCGTTTTAAAGGAAAGGGGAGCCAGTACTTTGGAGCATGGGACAACCTTCAGCATAGCAGGGGGATTCAGATGCTAGAAGGTTTTGAAAGGTCACAAGGGTAAGGCAGAGAGAGGAGAGGAGTGGTGGTGGGAGAATTCAGAGTGAAACTGGAGAAGTCAGTGCCATTTTGCCCAGTGCCCTCGGCTCTCTGCATGTGTGCAGGCTGTGCCCTTTGTGGCCCCAAAGGCTGCTTAAGTTAAAGCCACTTATTCATAAGTGTCTAAGGCGCATAATGTTTTCTCCAGTAATGAAAAGGTGCCACCTGTTGCTAACATTTGAATTATTCAGACAATACAGTCTTGACGGATCCTATTTAGCCTCTCAAGGTTAGTCCATAGGAGGAGGAAACAAAGAAACTCACGGAGAGAGAAAGAGACGGACAGACCACGTCCCTTGATTCTCCCCCCCACCCTACTATGAGATAAAGTAGATCAGACGCCAAGTTTTCCTAGAACTTCCTCTATCTTCTCTCTCTCTTTTGGTTTGCTCATCCTGTACCTTGAGTATTCGTGTATTTTCTTTGACATAAGGGGCTTCTCAATGGTATACCTGTCTAGCAACTATAGCTCTGAATAAGATAAGCCCAGTTTAAAGTGTTTGCCAATTTCTGTGGTATAAACACCTTACTATGGACATTTAAAGCTGCCAACATCACGGAACATGGAGCTGGGAAAAGATGCACACCAGCTCTCCTGACTCCAGCAGACCGTGAGGCTGAATTTACAGACTCACAGAGCTCGGTCCTGCTCCTTTCTTTTCCTCTCCAATTTCTCGTATCAGTGAAGCATTAGCAAGCATTGGCTTCCTAGGATATGATTTCCAAAAGACAGAATCAGTACACCATAGCCAATTAGTGTCACTGTATGAATAACTGGGGTACCAGCTGACTCAATGGACTATTAAATATGATGCAATTTGCCTCCTCAGTAAAACTAATTGAAGGACTTTGTAGCTCCCTCAATCATTCAAACCCTGACTTTTGCTTTTCCTTCCAAATCCCAAATTTACATACAGTAGGAGGGAGGGAGGAAAGAAGGAAGAGAAAAATAAGACCTAAGCCTCACGCCTTTAATCCTAGCACTATGGGAGATTGAGACAGGAGGATCGCTGGAGCTCTGGAGTTTGAGACCAGCCTGAGAAATAGCAAGACCCTTCTATAGGAGAAAGAAGAAATTAGCCAGGCATGGTGGTGCACGGCTGTGATCCTAGCTACTCAGAGGCTGAAGCAAGAGGATCACTTGAGCTTAGGAGTTTGAGGTTGTAGTGAGCTATAATGATGCCACTGCATTCTTGCCTGAGTGACAGAGGGATTGCTTGTCTCAAAAAAAAGGAAAAGAAAAGAGAAAAATAGGAATTAATAAGATGTTAGAACAAGTTATTTTAAGGAAAAGATTTATGATACAGCAAGCAAAGGACGAAGAAGTACCCAGGCAGACAGAACAGTAGTTCTAACACTGACTGCGGGGGATAAATACTACAGTTCTGCTCTGTGATCATAATCTTTGGCAAGTCCATTGCTATAAAATGATGCTTCAAAAAAATCTACTATTTTTAGCGTTAGCAAAAGCCAGCTAAAATCTCCCTAATTTTACTACCTAAAAACCTAAGAGAAGGTAATTATGCCTTCTGCTGACAAAATACAATATGTTGAACACTCTCAATTACAGAGAAATGTTGAAATGTTGAATAGGAAAACAAACCCGAAAAACTTATGACAGTTCTATACTCACAGTAGGAAACACAGCTCACTTAACCATAGAGTATAAAAATGAATGTCTTCCGGAAGGCTCTTAATCTTCTACAAGGTCTTTTCAGTTAATTTAACCATGAATATTTTTTTGAATTACTTGAAATTTTCCACTTTACATATTAGAAGGCTATTGGCCGGTCTATTTTGATAGTTGGATTAGGCTGTGTACTTTAGCCTAGGAAATAGAACCCCCTAATATTAGTGTCCCTCAGACATCAGGGACAATAGGAGTTGGTTCAGTTCAGCCCACTCCTTGAAAGCCTCCTTTCCCAAAGAACAGTGTCCATGCTCCTTAGCACAGCACCCCAAACCCTTCAAAATATAACCCTGAATACCCACATGTATACCTGCTGACCAGTGGGGTCCTCCTGAGGCAGCTGTCCCATCAGCATTGGGGATACAAGTGAGGTCATAGTTCACTGGGAGAAGGCCCAATACCTGGGAGAGGAAGGAGCCCCAAATCTGGGAGACCACAAAGTAAGTAGAAGATGGGGCCAGGGAACCAAGGGTCCAGAACTGGGAGATAAAACCAAGAGAAAGCTTCTGGAATCAAATGGGAGGACATCCTGAGATTTCCAGGAACACTCTGCATGCTGAGGCTCACAGGAGGGTGACTGCGCTTGTGGAGTGGAGGGCTGGGGGTGGGGAGAGATGGAAACCTAAACACCAGATCACCTATAAGAGGGCACACAGATGAAGCCCTGGGTCATGCTGTTTCACGCCTCAGTACGTGACATTCTCTCTACCCAGAGTGTTCCCTGCTTTTTCACCTACTAAACCCCCACTCTTCCTACAACGCCCAGTGCTCAAGAGTTGCTTCCTCTGTGAAGTTTTCCCCTCCATCATCACCATTTTCCTTATACGCACCTCATATCCCTGGTAACCAACAAGCACAACATTTGGTACACAGTAGGTACTTAATAAGTGCTGACTGACTGAGTGAATAAAAAACTTATGCAGTGTCAGACCTTGTTACAAGGATCTATTGAGATCAGCGGTAGTTTTAAAAAATGAGGCCAAAGGGTCATAAGAGGGACACAGCTTTTCCCCCAAGTCATCTAAGGACTGATCCCTAGCTAGACACAATCACTGTCTTATATTCATAAGTAATAGGAGAATAAATATATGGGGATGCAAAAAGAAAATTTAACAGGAGTAGATTCCCTGGTAGCAGATTCAAAGGTTTTATACCTGACATTCAGACAATGATATTGGTGTTCAGCCAATGCAACATATGAAAAACATCAGAGAACCTACGGGAATGGGTAGTCTTCTAGAGCTTTCCAGGCTGAGGACAAGACTTACGTGACCTATTCCTAGGTCCACCTCAAAGATTCTGATACAAGAGGGTTGGCTCAAGCCATACGTTATTTTTCAGAAACTCCCCCAAGCGATTCTAACAGCGAATAGATTTAGAAACCACTGGAATCTTGGTTCTAAGCTACTGATGATGTGATTTGTGGTGTACACGACTACATTACTAGGGAAAGGTGCAGCTGTGTGCCTTTGTAGTTTTCATAAATAATAGCTAAACCTACTTGGATTATCTCATATAACAGCAGGGGCTGGTATTATCCCCACCGTATAGATACTGAAACTGAAGCTTAGCGAGGTTAAGCAACTTATCCTGCTCCTGAGTGACAGAGACGTGTTCTTCCCCATGTGCAGTTCAGCCCCTGTGCTGAAGTGTGTGGGCGGAAAGCAAATCCCTAAACCACAATGTGTTAAACAGGTGGCCAGTACACTTGAAGTGGCTTCAGTCCAGATTACTTCTGGACCATTTCATCCTTTAATTCTTAGGAACTGGTTGCTTGATAAATCTTGGGCATTCCTGTATCTGTCTGTCTTGCTGCATTTTGCTCATCTTTGTCCCCCTCATCTACAGCAAAATACTTGGTCCTTGTCATTTACTCAATAAATATTTGACGAATTTAAAGCAACAATTTGATTCTACGATTGTATCGCATACTATATGAATCAAGCCAATGACTTCACTTAATCAGAGCTCTTTGCGCTACAGTGCCCACACTGAGGATGATGGGAAAATGTGACTTTGCTATCCAAGTAGAGGACATGGTCAGGACCTTAATACCTGCTTGCTGCATGAGCTTTCAAGGGAAGCCCAGGCTTTCTGCCTACACGATTGTGTCTCACACAAACCTGGAAGGATCTGGGGTCGCAGTGAAGTAGTGAATGCATGGTGAGCTTCTTTTCTGAGGCAGGACAGACACGGTACTGGCTGTGGTGAGGAACGATTCCGAGTCTATGCAGACCCCACTGGCTTTGTCCCGTAAGATGTCAATCATGGTCTGCACAGTAACACTTTCTGTAAAAAAATGAAAGAATGAGAGACGGAAAAATAAAATATAACCATGGCAGGCTACTAACCAAAATCCATTCAAAAAAAATCCTTACAAAAAAAAAAAAAAAATATATATATATATATATATATATACATATATATGACTATCAAATATAAAATGTGACGATTGTGGCTTTTTTGGAAGGGTATCCACACAAGCACAAAAGTAACAAGCTATCCGGTCATCACTTTTACCTGAGTATGAATTCTGATTAAGTCAGTAACTGGGTGGCAAGTAGAGGGCTTGTGAAGAGAATCAATTCAACTCAACCAATGTTCATGGAACAAAGGACTATACAGACATCACAAGAGGATCCTAAGATGAATAAAAGACAACACCTCTACCCTCCAAACAGGCTAGTGAAGCAGGGTAAGAAGACAACAGAGGGAGAAGACAAGCCAAATATACAAATACTAAGATATAAGGAAGGCTGCAATAAGTACCACAAAAGACAACACAACGACATCCTGTGTTTAACATAAGTGGGTGCAGGAGAGCTCCATGGACAGGAAAGAACCACATAAAAATGAGTTGTCTTCAACTGTAAGAGGGACTTTACCTGACAAATGCCATCAGTGTAACCTGGTTTCTTGTACCCTCAATGAATCCTCAATAATAAATAAATAAATAAATTATACTCAAAAAAACAAACAAATGAGTAGTCTTCTTGCCTGCACATTAAGCACTTTTAGCACAAGATGGTCTCCACACGCAAGGTCTATTCACTCCTCCTCCTCTTTGTTCACTCTCCTAAGTTCAGACCATTTCTCTGAATAATCATAAGGCAAAGGGCACGAGAAAAAGAATCACAAGGGATTTACTAACTCACCGTCTTGGTTTCCTAAGCACTCTTTGCCTGCACAGCAGTCTAGATGATCATCCGCTGGAGAAAACACTTCGGAGAAGTTGAATTCGCTGTCTCCCGTCCACCAGCCTTGACTCTGAGCATAACTCCTGAGTTCAGGGTGCTCAGCGTCCATCTTAGTGGTGAGTGAAAGCTGATTGCAAATGCACTTCACTCCCTCTGTGGAGAACGCAAAGCCCACTTAGTTGACAAAAGACTTATAAAGACATAATCAAGAAATGGAAATTCATAGGGAATCCTTCCCCTAAAACCCTGGAGTTTAACTACAGGGAGGAACAAGTTAATTTTTTGGTTTTGTTTTGTTTAGTAGGCCCCAGAGTTTGAACCTGCCACCCATGGTGCACAGGGCTAGTGCTCTAACCACTGAGTATGGGTGCCCATCTTGGAACAATTTAATTTTTTTTTTTTTGAGACAGAGTTTCACTTTGTCACCCTCGATAGAGTGCTGTGGCATCACAGCTCACAGCAACCTCCAACTCCTGGGCTTAGGCATTCTCTTGCCTCAGCCTCCCGAGTAGCCAGGACTACAGGCACCTGCCACAACTCTCGGCTATTTTTTGTTGCAGTTTGGCTGGAGCCGGGTTTGAACCCACCACCCTCGGTATGTGGGGCCAGCGCCCTACCCACTGAGCCACAGGCGCCTCCCAGAACAATTTAATTTTAAAGAGAGAAACAGACAATCCTTGCTTTTTTTTTTCTCTTAAGGTTTAATCAATCTTGACTGACCATTACCACATTTTAAATAACCGATAATCTTTTTATTTATCTTAAATTTGTAATCAGAAGGAAATATGTAAGCCTCTTCATTCTGGCTAAATAAACTCTAAGTAGCCATTATTTACAAAAAAAAAATAAAAATTGGTGAAAGGTTATTTGAAAGAGGTGTTGCACTAACAAGACTTTGTTAGAAATTTTGTATGAGATTCCCCTAAAGCAGTGTTTTTCAACCTTTTTTTATCATATGGCACGCTTAAACCTATATTTAAACTTCTGCAACATACTTAATTTTGTTCAAAA
>CAUYRH010168571.1:0-53522 GCA_963574655.1 Perodicticus potto
GGGAAGAAGGAAGGAAGAAGGAAGGAAGGAAGGAAGGGAGGGAAGGAGAGGAGAGGGAACGAGAAAGGAAAGGAAGGAAGGAAGGAAGGGAGGAAGGGAGGGAGGGAGGGAGGGAAGGAGGAAGGAAGGAAGGGAGGGAGGGAGGAAGGGAGGGAGGGAGGGAGGGAGGGAAGAAGGAAGGAAGAAGGAAGGAAGGAAGGGAGGGAGGGAAGGAGGAAGGAAGGAAGGGAGGGAGGGAAAGAGGGAGGGAGGGAAGAAAGAAAGAAGGAAGGAAGGAAGGAAGGAAGGAAGGAGTAAAGAAGGAACGGAGGGAGGGAAGGAGGGAAAGGATGAAGGGAGGAATAATCATATGATTATGTCCTTGAAAAACTAAGAGAACAACTGAATGGTTATATAATCTCGAAATGCAAGGGAACTTCTAAGCCTTTCCTCAGAGGCAGAAATGTAGAAGGTAAAGACAAATCCAGAAAAATTTGAAACAAAATGACCATTAAATCCTCCATATAGAAAACTACACATCAAAGCAAACTAGGGAAATATACATGTTGCACATATGCTAAACGATGGGCTAAAATGCTGGTATTTAAAGACCTTTTACAAAGCAATGAGGAAAAACCATTACCCTTATAAAAATGAGTTAACAGCATAAATGTGCGATTAACTAGGACAGAAAGAAAATGACCCTTGTGAATAAATTTTTTACTCGTCTGGTGATCAAAGGGCTACACCTTAAAACAAGATACTTGTCTCCCTTCTTATTGAACTATTAAATGTCTATAGCTATTTGGGATGAATTGTTACATGTTTTTGGACAAATTTTCAACATGTTTCAAAAGTCTTCAAAGCAGTCCCCGTTCTTTGATCCAGTATGCGTATCAATATAAATTTATCCTAAAGGAATTATCAAATAATTATGCAGATATATGTGTAAAGACTGTTTATGAGAGCAAAAAATGTACAAAAGTAGGGATTGGTTAAATAAATGATGGAGCCTTTATCAATGCAAAACTATGCAGGAATTCACGTAGATAAGGCAAAGCTATTATATATTTATTAATATGAAAAAATATTCCAGATATATTACGGAATGAAAAAAAGCAGATGACTAAACATCTGCGTGTGTTCATGTCTGTCTGTGTGCAGTTGCAAAAGAAAGAGGTCACCTTGAATTAGTTGAAGGAAAAAAACAGGGATTTATTATAAAAATGAAGAAATGTGTCAAGGATTCCCTAGGCTACTTCTTAGGAGAAATGTCTTAAGAAAAATTAAAGCATATGTTAGAATATTGTCAGTATTCTTTATTTTTCCTCCTCTTTTCTCTCTGAGTTTAATTCCGCGATCCATGCGGTAGATTACACCCATCCTAGAGCTCCCAAGTTTGAATACTGCAGCCCAGCTTTATCTAGAAACTGCTGGGCCTTCTGTAAATTCAAGTTTCAAATTCCTAGAGAGACCTGAGCCACGAATATATAAATGTATGATGCCCATCCTCCGCGTATCAAATACGACCAGAAGAATAGAATTATGTCACTATCAATGTGGGGCCAGGAGCCCAGGAGGACTGGGAAGTTGATGCTTTTACTGGAGTAAGGACAAAGAGGATAGCTGGGCAGAGGTCCCACAGGTGGCTTATAGAAATACGTAAACATATGCATATGGAACAGAATCACCTAGTGGTCTGCATTCAAATAGAAAGGTGACATCCTCCAAAAATTAGAAAAGCAACTTAAGCCTCGATGGTGGCGTATTTGGCCTACATTTCTTAAACTTTCTTCTGTCTCTTACTCTCTGTGTCTCTCTTGCATGCATACTTTATCTCCCCTCTCTCCAGATTACTAAACTCTCTCCACTAGGCTGATCTTTTCTCCTTTCCTTCCACCTTCCAGATCTATTGCATTCTTTTCTGCTGCGCTTTCTAATGGAAATTCTTCAAGCCAAGCTTGCTGTCTCTCTTCTCTCTACATCACCTACAACCTTGTCCTGTGCTGTAAGTACCAGGGAACGCTGCTCACAGACACGGTATTCTGAGTCAGCTCAGAACTATGAATGCCACTCGTTCTTCCCTGCTACCTATGATTCACTTATATGTGTAGGGGAAAAAAAGACTGAAAGGTATAAAAAAATGAAGTCTTAATACTGCCTATTACCAGAAGGCAAGATTAGGGACAATTTTAAAGTTGATTTTATTTTTCTCATTTTTAAATTAGTTTTAAAATAAAGAGAGAAAGATGAGTGCCTGTTGGATCATCCTCTTCTCATTCAGAAATCCCTAAACAAAAAAAAAAAAGAAGGGTGGTGCCTGTGGCTCAAGGAGTAGGACACCAGCCCCATATACTGGGGGTGGCGGGTTCAAAACCAGCCTCAGCCAAAAAAAGAAAAAAAAAGAGAGAGAGAGACAGAAAGATGCATGATGTGGAAAATGAAAACATAGATACTTGTGCCAGTGATTCTCAACAACATCTCTAACATAGTTTTATTTTATTGCTGTTTTAGCCCAAGCAGATCAAAGTCTTCAAATCAAATACTTGTCTTTAATGCCCTAGCAAAACACTTTACACATAGTGGCAATTTAATGAATGTTTAAAAAAAATGAACAAATAAATACACAAATACATCAAATAAAAATTCATTCTGTAAGTTACATGGCAACAAAACAGAAGAATTTATAAAAATCATTTGGCCCGGGCTTGTATTTTTTCAAAGAGCCAAAAGGCTCAGGGTGGGTATTATAAAAAATTGCTTTCTACCAAAAAGTGATTTCATCATTTTGCACAATATGGAGAATTAACAGCCCTTGCTCAGAAGGATTTGGATAATCTGTTGCCAAAATCTGTTTTGTTAGACAACGTACTATTCTATCCATTGTACTTCCTGTGTATTACGTGGATAGCACACATGGCACCGTAGATGTGATGCACCGAGCTATCTGCTTACATACATTCTCCAATGTTGTTCTTGCCTGTTGTCATTAAAAGCCAATTTTCTCATTTTGTTTTATCCTCTATGTTCAACATATTTAATATTGTGAGCGACTCTGCAAGACTTGAGGCTTGAGACTTTTCTACTGTGGCATCTGAATGTCCTTGTCCCTGGCAGCTGTCCTTCCCCGCCTCTCTTGCCCTTTACCTTATCCGATAACTGCTCCTTTCCACTCCTCTTGATAAAATTGAGTCACTGAAGCAATGAATACTAAAACACACAAATAATGTCTCTAATCCAGACATTAGCTGACTTTGGTGATGTCTTCCTGCCAGAGCTTTATATATCAAGTTCATGAACTCACCCTAGAAAAAGGGCTACATACCTCATTGCTGAATTCACTATGGGCACCTTCGAAGTGTTCCCCTTGGGAAGCCATGCACCGATGCCAGCATCTAGTCCACCCTTCAAAGCAATTTTAGAACTCTTTTTCTGGAACAGCCATAAGAGCCATCATCATCCAAGGTCTGACTATTAAGTTCATGAACACATCCTAGAAAAAGCATTTTGAAGGGTGGAGTAGGTGCTATTATCTGTGAATAGCAAGGGGAACATTTTGAAGGTGACCATAGTGATATTCAGCAATGAAGTGTCTAGCACTAAGGTGAGTTTGCAAATTAAATTGTCTGACCTTGTCAAATAGTCTGCCTTCCTTTCCAAGAAGGAACACCTCTTAGGAAACTTCTCCTGCTAGGCACTATTCAATACAAGCTTAGGTGAACAGCGCTCTGGTAGATTTTATTCCAAAATATGAACAATGGTTAATATTAAGGGAATAAAGTTAAAATAGAATAGTATTTTATAAGTTTGCTGATGCAACAAGAATTCTGATTTCAGGAGGTTGGTGTTAGAATAGTTGAGTGTGTTTGATGTGGGAATTATGTTAGTTTCAATAGGTCCCTACCTCATGCAAAATGTAAGGTTAGATACCACCAAAAAATTCACTCACAAACCATCTCATGTATCTCTTATTAGTAAGCGTAGAAGTTACTTGCCAATCAGCACAACTATAGCCAAAAGGTAGGTGTTCTAGTTTGGACCAAATGCTTGTGACTTTGGTCCCTATTGATAAGTTAAATGAATGGAATTTTATTCTTGAGAACTAGTGTTTAATTCTCCAAACTTCTACAAAGTGACTATTTGTTAATGCTACAAATTTTCCAAAATATCCCATGTCTTGGCTGATATTGACATGAAAATTTAAGCATCCTTATATATGTTGAGAAAAAATGATTTAATTCTTGTATTTCTTAAGGCAAAAATACGTTGAATTCTCAATCCATGAAACTTCTTAGGGGCCTCCTGATCTCATGGAAATTTGCCTGGCCCACTTTATAGATGCCAACTGACTGGGAGTTATTCTCAGAATAGAATGACACCTCTTAAATTGTAGAAAATCTCTTTTCTAAAACTGTATCAGAAAATGACATATTTCTTAGTACTATTCAATGAGCTTTATGTTTTTAGGCAATTTTGCTAACCCTGGGAAAGGCCAAAGAGTAGATTCCTTTGTCACTCTGCAAGACCACAAGAATGGGTGCTATGACCATTTCCTCACATCATGCACTTTACTGAGTCATCAATGTTCCATACAATTAAATGTAATTAACTGTAAGGTTACAATGGGACATATATTTTCTTAACATTTGAGGGCTAAAAAAGAAATGAAAACAGTCTTTATCTCAGAGGATTTTCAGTTCATAAAGAGGTTTATTGTCATGCATTTAAATTCACATAGTGAGCTGTGTTGGAATGATCATGGTGACAATTACATAGTTCTATAGTTTGAGTATGAAAAAGAAGGAGCTAAAGGCTCTAAGATAGTTAAACGCAAAATTGATTCTGTAGAGGAGGGAATTATTACATCTGGTTGGAAAGATCATTAAAGCTTCCCATGGTGGGGGGTGGCATTTGAAGGCTGGATGGGATATGGACGCCTGCGCCCTATGCTTAAAATAGAATTCAAGGGGAGCCTTGTTCACCACTCCATTTCCCATTCTTAGTATATTGCCTGCACAGTTGAATAAGCTGCAGTCGAATAAAACAAAACTCTTTTTGCGAAATTTAGATATTTTAGAAATTAATTCATATAAAGCTTCCCATTCCCTTATAGCAGTGTGGATTTCTTCAATAATACCTGTAGGGAAGATGTCCTTATATTTCTTGAAATTATTACTAGTACGTTGATTTTTGATCCTTCCTGTTTAAAAAGATTGACCTGTCTTCTTGGTAGTCGGGAATCTTGAAAACTCAGGCTTCTCTAATTCTATACCTCATGAATTTGGACAGAAAACCCCACTCCGGGAGAAGATCTCATGAGTCATACACATCTGGTAACAGAAGGGGAGACAAGATGGACGTACAGGCATGAAAAGTAATGGAAAGGAAGTTACTCAATTTTTTTCTTCTCCTCTTAATCAGGAAATAGTCTTTCCTCCCCCAGATTTATTTTATTTTTTTAAACAATATATTCCACTGACAGTAAGTTGATGAGTCACTTCCAGGAGACGGGATTTGATTTTTAAATACTTAATTCTTTGTAGTTAACAGAGATCCAGCAGCGACATTTAAAAATTGTTTGGTTTCTGTACTTTGGATACTCTTTAAACTAAAAGGGCTTGTGTACGCAGGATGGTGAGCACTTAGGTAACAATTCATGTCAACCATGCACTTACTACAAAATCTCAAATGCTTCCCCACGTAAATCAACTCTGACACCTAAGAAGCTAACTCATTAAAATTTACTTTGAATTCCTGTAACCTTTTCTCAGGAAGCAACAGCAGGTAAAAAAAAAAAAAAAAGTATGGCTTGTGCATGTGTGCATAACTTTAATTCTAGTCTACAAAAGAAATCTTTTATTGGGGGGGGAGGGTAGCTGAAAAGCCTGGCAGAGGGTGGGCAGAAAAGTCATGGAAGTTTGGAAGTATGACACAGTAGGCAGGCTATGGAACATTAGAAATTTGTCACAGGCTATTGATGGAGAAGATGCCAGGCTGAGTCAGCCCTGTGCCTCGGCAACTGTCTAGTTATAAATTAGGTTCCTTTCAAAATTGCACTAATATTTTTGGCCACTAGGTTGTTAGATTTGCTTCTCCCAAAAGCAGCACCGGTAATAGTGAGTCAGTCTGCATATGCTGTAGCTGGTATTGTACTATTTATTGCTAGAGACAAGTTCAAAGTCTGGCTGTCTGTTCTTGCAGGAATCTCATGATGTTTCTGATGTGGCTTGATATCACCTACAGGATAAAGCCAAAACCCCTGAGCATGATGAGCAAGACCCTTTCTTGCCTTGCCATCTTATTGTCTCTCGCGCTACCCACCTGAATCCCCTGACAAGAGGCAGACCATCTCTCCTCCTTCATGTAACCACTGTACCTTTTAGGGTCCTCCTTTTTGTACTCAGCATAGTAAAGATGTATTCATAAGAGAAACTCATTGAGGGTGGGGGCTATGGTTTATTAATCTTCGTAGAAACAGCACCCAGTACAGAGTTGAAGTGCTATAAATGTTTGGTAAATTAATAAATATATGCTCAATCTTTTTAATATAAAGCATAAATACCAACTAAGTAAAATATTTGACCATGCAGTAGGTGGAATTCTGTAAAGGAGCCCCATATCCATCGCCTTTGTATAATTCCATTTCTTTTGGGTGTGGTAGAACCTCTGCATACGATGAGATATCATTCCCTTGATTACAGACTATCTGGGTGGGTATAATCTAATTATATGGGCCCTTTAAAGGCCAAATTTTAACTGATGGTGGGAAGATTGGAATCAGAGATCTAAAAGGTTGAGGGGGATTGGATGTACCTTTGCTGGTTTT
The DNA here is from genome assembly GCA_963574655.1 of Perodicticus potto. NCBI lineage: Eukaryota > Metazoa > Chordata > Mammalia > Primates > Lorisidae > Perodicticus > Perodicticus potto. The sequence goes on from CAUYRH010168571.1 coordinate 6,806, forward strand.
GAAGATGCAAGGGGTCACACGCCAAGGAATGTGGGTGGCCTCTAGGGGCTAAGAGCAGCTCCCAGCTGACAGCAAGAAAATGGGGGTCTCAGTCTTACAACCACAGTGGAACTGAATTCTGCCAACAATCTGGATGAGGTTGGAAGTGGATTCTTCTAGATCACCCAAATAATATAACAAACCTGCTGAAATTGTGATTTCAGTCTCAGGAGACCCTAAGCAAAGAACCCAGATAGGAGCCATGTTACTTCTGACTTACACAGCTGTGCTATAACAGAGCAGTATTGCTAAAACCAACAAGTTTATAGTGATTTGCTATGTAGAAGCGGACGACAGGTATATTGAGTGTGCAACCTCATCAGGCAAGTTGGACATACACATCCTATTTCTGTAAATTTATTTAATTAATGAGTATCAGTTGCTCCCACATCAAATTGATGCTTGCTAACTAGAACAGAATCCTTAGTCCAAGGCAGTTTGTTCATGACAAATCAAGTTACAAACTGTTACTGGGTATGTGCCATGTCTCTTGCACTGTGCTGGGCTCTGGCTGACATTCAGTCCCAAATATAATACACATGGTCAGAATAGCTTGATGTTCTGGTTCACAATAGCAAAGGCATTATTGCAGACACAAACTTTATGTAAAATAAGTGAACAAAATAGCCTTAAAATTTGAATATTTAGGGGGCTTCTGCTGTAACAAGTATATTTATTTTCTCATTAATGTTCTCTTAATTTGGTTCTTTGTTAAATATGCCTAGTGTTTTTGGACAATATCTTCTTTCTCTTAAGTATTTTTAAACATTTAACACTATGATTATCAATTTTTGTTTAGCTTTTGTAATGCTATAATGCTGGTGTTGTCACATGAACTAATCAGCCACGTAGCTAGAAATGGAACTCTTCAGGTTGGGAATTGCTAAAGTGACTCTACATTAAGTATGGGATGCTTTTATTGAAAAATATATATTTTAAAAAATAATTATATTCTGGCAGCTAGAACACATAAACATAAAGTTATGAAGTTGCTAATTATAACAGTGGTCCCCAAACTTTTTGGCACCAGGGACCAGTCTCATGGAACACAATTTTTCCACGGACCAGGGAGCAGAAAGGCATTAGATTCTCATAAAGAGCGTGCAGCTTAGATCCTTCACATGTGCAGTTTACAGTAGGGTCACCCTCCTACAAGAATCTAATGCTGCTGCTGATCTGACAGAAGGAGTAGCTCAGGCAGTGATGTGAGCAATGGGGAACGGCTGTAAATACAGATGAAGTGTTGCTTGCTTACCTCTCTCTCACCTCCTATTGGGCAGCCCAGTTCCTAACAGGCCACAGGCCACAGACTTGTTGCAGTCCACCATTTAAGTGTTGGGGACTGCATAATTATAACGTCTTTAACACTTTTGAACCAGTAAGTAGCAGGATGATGACTAATTACAGCCAACTCCTCAAGTACTCATTCAGAATTTAGCATATACTGAAGCATGGTATAGCCCATTATCTACATAGAAGATTGAAATCTCTGGATGTTCCAGTTGGGGAGCCACAACTTACTCAAATATATACAGAGATGGCCATGGACTGAGCTAGCCAGGCAACTGCTCTGTCACAGTCTGTAGGATGTGTCACACCTTGGCAGAAAAATAAGACTGGGAAGATCCCCTTACCAAAACTTTTTTGAGAGTGTGCACACATGCGTGTTTGGAAGGAATATTTTTGAGTAGCTTCTTCAGGATGAGGAATAAGATGGTGAGGCCCTGAGAGGATGTGCCACATGTAGTGTTTTGGGGCTGGGAGAAGACAGTCTTGGGAATAGGAGGATAGGAACTGAATTCTGGTCTTCCCTCTATACTCTTCCCCAAACCATGTCAACCTTGCCTTCACATAAAGGTTGAACTGACATTTAACTAGTGTGAATTAGAAGGGCACCAAATGATTAGTCTACCACGGGTGCCCACATACATTCTGGACTATAAATTGAGAAGAAACCTGCAAATACTATCTGCAATATAGAAGCAAGTTCAAGGCACAATACAATTATATCAAGGGACTTAAGGAGTTAAGACCACAGGAGGATGTAGGAATATGGTAGATGTGGGACTTGGGGGAGACCTCCAATGGAGTGGAGATGTTAACATTTTCCTGGATTTTGCAGGGAGATGCATGGTGGAGCAAAGTCTGGGTCTTGGATAGGGATCTGAGCAGGTGAGGCAAGCCCAGCTGGCGGAGAGATGCAATTTCTGCCAGAGAGAGATTTTAGAGTTGATCTATTAGACATTAAGGAGCAATTTCCTTTTGTTAAACAGGTGGTGCTAATTAATCAAGAATACTTTGAAGTTAATCAGCCGTTCAGCAACAAGTTAGCAGCTGAAGAATTTTAGTTTACTAAGAAATATCTGCATCAGAGAAATGCTTCCCAAACTGGTGTGATTAAAAAAAAAATCACTTGGAGGCAATGTTTAAAGAAAAGATTATTAAGCCTCTCTTGTGGTGCCTCATGTTTTTGTGGGTTTGAGGTGGGGGAAGCAGTATTTTTACAAGTTCACAGAGTAAGTGTTATTTTTGTATAGGTCTCTTACAGGTAGTTGGAAAGAATATTTAATGACAAGTTTAGTGTTTACCCTCTGGAGACTGTCACTCAGATTAAACAGAGAAAATAATTTGGGTAACAAAAGTAAGCACTTTGGCGAGCTTCATTTAAGCAATTTGACATTTTCCATTTAATGGCGCTTAACTGATCTCCCAAGATTTTTTGTATTTTCTGTCACTAATTACTTTCTTGATTGTGGTATCTATAAAAGAGAAAACACTTGTGCAGCTTAAAAATATTACAATAAATTTCCAACACTATGAAAGTATCAACTCAGGACTTTTCTTCTGCTTACCAGTAGAGGGAACTATAACTCTTGATATAAATAATCAAGTTTTTTTTTTTTTTTTTTAAACAGGTAGAAATAACACCACTGACCTTACACAATATTACCAAACTACTATACCCTTAAAGTTATGATTTATGGATAATAAATATAATGTAGTTTATATTTCTTTTGTATTTTATAACTTGGGATTTACATACTTTGCTTATGATATTCCTTTGCTTATGATGTTCCTCCCAATATAGACATCTTTGCCAACCCAAATGGACTGCAATTACTAGGACAAATGTGCCCCTTTTCTTGCCATCCAATTTTACCTAGGGTTTTCCCCCTTTTGTAGAACACAACTGATTATCATCTGTTTGACTATAACATGCTTGCTTGCTACCCAGATCAGTATTCATTCTTTAATAGATCCTTCTCTGATCTTCCACTTCTCAATTTGCATAGCAGAACTGAGTTTCTATTTTATAACACTTAATACAATGTTTTATGTTCATTAGAATAAATCATGGCTTTTATTATTCTTCTGTTAGGTCATAATTGGAATTTCCAGAAACAAATACAAAATACCCAGTTATGTTTGAATTACAGATAAATAATAAAATTTGTTTTAATGTAAGTATGTCCTATGAGATATTTGAGACCTGCTATACTAAAAATTATTCCTGTTTATCTGGAATTCACATTAAGTGGACATTTTGTATTTTTATTTGCTACACCTGGCAACTCTCATCATAAACACTTTGATTGCCAAGTCTGTGATTCATGTTCATAACTAGAGAGCGTAGTGTCAATGCATAGAGTCAGATGCACACATTGCCTAAGTTATTGTAGGATGAGGGCTATTACTTTTGAATACAATAAATGCTTTTAAATGATATGCATTAGTATTGCATTAATGTGCTGACAGTGAATTTCTATTCACTTGAAAAAAGAAAATAGTTGTAAGAAAATTTTATGCTAAGTAGAAATTTAAGGATTTAAAAATAAAAATTGGAGGGGAATGTTTGAAAGATATTTAAGTGCCTTAAAATATCTCTTTGAGTAGTTAAGAAACATTATGTGATTAAGAAAATTCTCTTGCCAAACGTTTACAGGCTGCTTACAAGAAAAAAAGTACATGGTTTTTAAAAGATATATTACGCATTGAATCAAGACATAACTTATAAAAAGATGGTACCAGTAGTATTCATTGTTCAGAATAAAAAGATTATTCCCATACTTTGGCGTGAAAAAGAAGGAAAAGTGTTGTACAGCTACTACTGTTCGAATAAATACATTTTGTATACTTAGTCCAGAAAATCTATAAGTCTGGTTACCTTAAATCAAACCTAGGGCATTTCACCCCAGATTTTTTAAGCTTCTGATTTAGTAATTTAAAAAAGAGCAGACATTTGCAATTTCCTCCTATTAACATGTAAATTCTGGATAGTCTCTATAATCTCCCTCTGACAGTTGGAAGTCATATGCTGGACAATCTTCCAAGTTCCATTGTACTCCATTATACTCCTATGACATTAATATATAGGAAGATGTTTATGTAGCCAATTAAAAAGAATAAAGCCTGGCATGGTGGCACACGCCTGTAATCCTAGCACTCTGGTAGGCTGGGGCAGGTGGATCACCTGAGCTCAAGAGTTCAAAACCAGCTTGAGGAAGAGCAAGATCTCATTTCTACAAAATATAGATCAAACACACACACACAGACTAGCTGACCATTGTAGCCAATGCCTGTAGTCCCAGCTACTTGGGAGGCTGAGGCAAGAGCCTTGCTTGAGCCGAGAAGTCTGAAATTGCTGTGAGCTATGACGCCACCGCACTCTACCCAAATTGAGACTTTGTCTCAAATAATCAATCAATCAATCAATAAACAGCAGTCCAAAGCAGGAGATACACACTAATATGTGTGTACATGTCCACACACACACTGAAAATCACAAGCAACTAAAAGTTGAAAGCAATTTGAATCTCAGTAACAACAAAGAGATATAAAATTTGTTAAAGTGAGGCACAATTCTTCACCTATTCACTCAAAATTTAAAAAAAGATTCTACTCAATATTGGCAGCACTTCATACACTGTTGGTGGGAGCGAAAATTAGTATACTCTTTCTAGAAAGTATTGTGGTTATGGTTTTATATATGCTTATGTATATGTATATGAAATATATATATGTATTATAGACTTTAAAAAGTTCATATGCTTACCTAGTGAGAGCCCTTTATAAATTCTCACTAAGGAAATACATAAAAACTTATATAAAGGCATATTTAATACACTTTGAGGAAGGAAGGGACGCTCACTGCCTTTGGTGGCAAAGCTCCACCGCCGTGCCCCTCAGAGCTCCTCCTGGGGGCCTGCTTCTGACCTCGTATTTCCTTTTTCCTGCAGGACCACTGCCCTCGGTCCCTGCTGTTGCCCCTTGTTGAGACCTCTCTCTCCCAGCTCTCCTGTGCAGACAGCCCCACGGAATCACAGAACTTTGTGAGGGGGCAGAGTCAGAGGCCTGATCTGCTTTGATTCCCAGGACCTGGGAAGACAGACCCGTTTCCTTCACCTGTGCCAAGGTAGCAGTTGAGACAAGCTGGAGTTTAGCAATGAGAAGCTGTCATCCCTGCAGAGGAGCAGAAGAAAGTGTGGATGGCCCATGGAAAAAGTGGACATTGGATAGATTTCCCCAGTGAGCAGGCTTGCTAACAACAGACTCAGAATGGTGCTTCTGATTACTCTTCCTCTCCTAGTTCCTTGATCTAGAGACGCTATGATTAAAGTGATAGCCTTTAGATTAATTTTTCTATGATTATATTTGGCTCTCTGGGAATGAAGTCCACTCCACTCTTGTATATTATCTAACTTGCGTGCATTCAAATTTGAAATGCATTTTCAAGAAAAAATTTTAAAGCAACTACTTGAACACAGTTTGAAATTATGAATCCTAAATTAAATATTTCCCTACTTCAGGACCTGCTGCTTTTGTTTTTAATCTTCAAATTTTATTCTGCAATTTTGTAGACCTTTTGATATTCCAACTGCCTTCAGTATTTTTTCAATATATTTAAATAACTCTTTCTATTTTATTACAGTAAAATAATATATTCCCACTATATTCCTAATGGTCATTAAAAATTTAAAATATCAGGTATTTGGTTCTTATCTGTTCAAAATGAATCCAGATGTTCACCTATTGAAAGGATGCCAGGTTTTTTTTTGTTTCTTGTTTCTCTCTATCATAGGTTTAACTTGGGAGAATAAATTTGGAACAATTCTGTAGGGACTATCGGTCACAGATGGCTGAGTGATAATAAATCGTCAGGTTGAGATAGAGCCCTTCTGGATTGTATAGCACTTGAACTTATTTTAATAATTTAAAATACTCGACCCTGCATCATTCAAGCAAACAAAAGGTTATCTCTTGTTTAAATTTTCTTAAAAAAAAAAAAAAGATATGTAATTAGCTTATGACCCCTTAATTTTGTGCTTACTCTTAACTCTATTTCCTGGTATCTCTTCCAAAAATATACTCCTTCCCTCCAGGCTATAAAAGGGCTCAGTTTCTTCTAACTTATATTAAAAAAAAAAATTCCTCTTCCTGCTGTAAACTTTTGCTTGTATCCCAAGCTGGGTTATAACATTCCAGTTCTTATTCATGGCATTAAAATAATCAACTCATACATCTGAGCTCCTTACACTAAGATAGAGACTGTTTCTTATTAACTGTTGCAACCTCACTGCTTAGTAGAGTGTCTGGCATATAATAGGTGCACAGTAAAAATGCGGGATAGTCTTTTAAGTCAGAGGTTTTCATTGAGTCATTTATCTTAACTAGTAAAGAATAAAGCAAAGAGTAAGTTCTTCAGACAAATGTCTTAACAATTTTACAAGCAAAAGGGAAGTTATACGTTGTTGATTCATGGAAGAATTGAACACATTTTCTAAGCACTATTTGTTACATTTGAAAGCTTAAAACATTTTTTCTGATGCTGTTAATTTTGTCAAGCAGAGCCTATGGATAAAGTGATAGTTAGCTGAAACTCATGGAAGGTGGTGGTGTTTCATAAAGCCACTATGGTCATAGATGTGGGAAGTATTGAGACCGTATAGTGCCTTGGGGCTAATAACAGCAGTGATGTGGCCACCGTAGGACCAAAGAAAGGAGTGGAGATATGGGCATTAGAAATTGGAAGGAGAACTATTTAACATAGCCTTCATGTTAAATAGTTCAATGAAAATATTTCAGATTGTATATGAAGACTGCACATTGTGCCCCATGATTGCACCAATGTACACAATTATGATTTAATAAAAAAAAAAAAAAAAAGAAATTGGAAGGAGAAATCATGTTTGGAGGAGAACTGTGACCTTCTGTGGAGAGACATGACTACCCCAGGCAACCCAACTGCACAATCCCCTCTCTTTCATCTCCTGCTGGGGTTCCCCAAGGGCAAGGCCCAGGACCGGGAAACCTCTTGCTATAGCCCTTGTGTTGACCTTCCAGGGCAAGAAGCAAGATGGAAGAGGGAGGGAATGGAAGATGGGGGCCATGGTCATTACTGTTCATGATAAAGAAGGTCCTTTCTCTGTGGAATATCCACAGTGTGAGAGAAGGGTATAAACCAGCAAGCAAATGCCCGCCATAGCAGAGCTTGCCTGGAATATGATTTTTCAAAGTGCAATTAAGGCAATCCTGGCCTTTGGGAACCCTGTTGGATGACAAGACATGATAAGGCTGTGAAAGCCTTTGATTATACCATATTAGCCGAAATATGGGTGAATTGTGCACCACAGATTGCACTGCCTTTGACCTCAGGTCTGCCCTCACTTAGAGTTCAGGACCACATTTGTATGAATGGGTTACTTTATCCCATAAGAGAATACATTTCTCAAAGCACTAAAGTACTTTCCTTTTGCATCCATCATTTTAATGATACAGAAAGATGTTTTCAACTGGGTTCACTGTATACTGTCCGTAATATTCAATATTTTTCCAAATGCTCTTTCATCTTACTCTACCAACTTCAATTTAAATTTGAGCAAATGGTGTGCTTAGTTCTGCAAAAATTCTCTTTCTGTTCTGTCCTGGACTTATGTAGATGACAATTTTCACATATTGGTCTAAAAAAAAATTGATGTCTAAATAAATTTGAGAATAGAAGATTTTATACATATTGATTTTATCACACCACATATATAAAGCACATAGTTGATACTTACCTGAAATTGGCATGCTGATATAGCAAATAAATGCCTCTAAAATATATATGCATAGAATGAAAAAGAGCTTTCTGTTCTAACAAACGCACTGTTGATGTTCAAACAGGAAAGGCAAGCAATTTAGGTAGGGAACTCTTTATTGTAAACAGAAGTTAAAAAATTTGTAGGCCATGTGCAAAAATGGTAGTCAAACTACTGGGTCCTCAGAGATCTTATGTTTCATAATTGCACAATATACAACTTCTAAATTTGAAAAATCTGAAGTCTTTTGGAAAAGATTAATTTAGTGTAGCCAGCAAGTTAACCACCATACTTTGAGTAAAACTTCATGCGGTGACAATGTATTGTCAGTGGAGTGGCTTTTGTCACTGTTAGGCTAGGTTTTGCTACTTTGAGGACTAGCTTTCACTAAAAAGCAACTCATTTGCACAAGAGCACATCTTGGTTCAATATATCAACATTTCTATGTGTTTTAAAAAATAAGCAGAATGTTTAGCCTTCTAACTAGTTATGGAAACAAATACAAGTATTTAAGATCAAGCTTTTGCAAAGTAAACAACATTCAGAATCATAATAGTCCCAAATGAACTTATTATATGTAGAAAGAGGAACGACCTGGAATAATAGAACTTGGATAGAAAGAGGAAATCCAAGACCAAATTTGTGGCATTCCTCCATTGATTTGGAGGTGGTAGTTAACAGCTTGGGCCCTGGAATCTTACACCTGTATCCGAATCCCACCTTAGTCCTCTTAGGACCTATGGGAGCTGGAGAAAATGACTTAGCCTTTCTATCCTTCAGTTTTCTTATTTACAAAACAAACATTCTAACATAAGTACCAAATAGGAGCATAATGAGACTTAAAATTACTATATGTAAAATTCTTAGAATAGTTTTGATATATAGTAGTATTATGTAAAAAATAGTACTCCATCTAATTGCAGATAACAACTACTTTACTCACTGCCTGAAATGACTCAGCCCAAGTTACTTAACATTAATCATCTCAACTTAATTGACATCAAATATGCTAATAAGGGCTCACCTAATTCTGAAAGATTCTGTGACTGAGTATTTTTGCAACAAAAATTTATCAAGCCCCAACTTAATATGAGGCACTGTGATAAATATTGGGAAATGCTCATCGAATAAGGGAGATGTAGTCCAAATTATCAGGAAGCTTCCAGTCAAGCAGACAGTTATGATGTCAAGTAAATCTCAGGGTGATACAATGGGGTCTGAATGTTGGAAGACACCCAGTCTCCTACCTTTTGAACAATTCCAGCTCCAAAACCATCTATGTAAGTCTTGTATCTCTCTAAATTGTCAAGGATGTGCTGTCTTATTCTTCAAGCTCTAGAGAGCTTCAGAGTTTAAAACTTTGGGGTCAATAATTCTGAATTGCCTTGAGAGAAAGGCATAAGACATCAGGCTGCCTCACAGACACATCAAATATAGGACAGTGTGGGAAGTGTGAGATTCCACACCTCAGTCCATCCTTCTTCATTCCCATTAGTGGCCGTTGGTGATGACATGAAGCTTACAGCCACGTGGCTTGACTGTACCAGCCCCACCCCTCCCATGACTGTACCATACCAAGGCCTTGTTGGGTTGCTGTTGCCTGTAGTGCCCTAAAACAGGACTTGATAATAGAGGGTTTCCAGCGTTTTCTTGCCTTGTTTCTCATTTTTCTTAGGATACCCAAGTCTGTTTATTATGGGCTATGTTTATAAATTAAAATATGTTTTGTGTGCTTGATCGATTCATTCTCATTTTGAAATTTGTGTCTGTAAACATTAGTCTCTGCAGCCCCCTTGGGTCTGATTGTGTTGTGTAACATTTCTGTGTACGTTTCTTTATGTTTTTGCTTCCTCTGGTGCTTAGCTATTGTTTACTTTGTGCCAGCTATTGCAATTGCAGAACTGTTGTTTATAGAAATAATTTCAGGCCTGGCAGAGTTTCTCCCTCGAGTGAGGGCTTTACATGTACTTATGCCAGGCTCTTGAGAGCTGTAGTAATCTGGGATCATCTCAGGCCAGTTTTGGGGACTGTGATGCTCTGAGGCTGGACTCACTACTTAGGGAAGGGCTGTCACTCTCTAGGGATGCAGAATGTTGGGTTCTCAACCTAAAGCAAGCGCCTCCTCCCCAGTGTTGGGCCCCCCTATTCAATTCCCCTCTCCTTTGTCCTACTAGGTTGTTAAAGTATTTCTCTGTCTCTCCACCCCTCAGTAACTCTTTCTGGAGTCAGTGTTACTTCTAGTGAATAAATGACCTCAAATCAACAAGGAAGAGGAGAAAAGGGTGGAAGGAAGAGAAGTAAGTAGAAAGGAAAGAAGAAAGGAGAAAGAAAAAGATGTTTGAAGCAAATTTCTACCATTGAAGAAGTGTAAGTCCTTTGAAGACTAGAAGTGCCAGGAAACCTGGCTCATGAAGACACCAGAATATATCAGAGCCATGAGTAAAAAAGAGGGTTTGGGGTCTGCATTGAAACTTATTGAGGGATACTAAAAAGTCCTCTCCTTTCCAGCAAACTCATTGACCAAACAGTACAGAACACATGTACCCAGTTTGCAGATGACTGTACTGAGTCAGCTGGTGATTCTTTTGTAAATATTGTAATAAAGGTACAATTGAATTGAAGTGGAAGGGATGGGGAAGAAGAAGGAGAAAGAGTTGGATGGAAGATTGGGAGATAATTTTGGTCAGATTTAGACTTTGCTATGGTCTGAATATGTCCCTTCAAAATTCTTCTATTCCTAATCTCCACTGTGCTGATATTAAGAGATGAAGCATTTGGGATGTGATTAAGACATGAGGGCTCTGCCCTTATGAATGGGATTAATACCATCATAAAAGGGGTTGAAAAAAGCCTTTGGTTCTCCTACCATGTGATGATGTTCACCCTTTTAGCTATGTGAGGATGGAGCAAGAACTACCAACTTTGAAGCAGAGAAGCTTTCACCAGATGCTAAATCTGCTGGTGCCTTGATCTTGCACTTCACGTCCTCCAGAGTCATGAGAAATAAACTTTTACTGTTTATAAATTACTATAGTATTTTTTATAGCATCACAAAAGGACTAAAGCAGATGAAACCAGGTTTCTCTGAACCAGAACCTGTGAAGCAACCACTGTTTTGATTTCTACCTCCAAAAGTTAACTGTAATTGTTCCAGAACTTAATATAAATGAAATCATAAACTAGTCTTTTTTGTCCTGCTTCTTTTGCTCATACATATTTTGAAATTCATCCAGGTTGCTGTAAACATTTCTTTTCATTGTTAAATGGTATTCCATGGCACTAATCTACCACAATATGTTTTTGCATTTGCCTTTGATAAGTTGTTTCCAGGTTTCAGCTATTATGAATTAATCATTATTATTTTTGTGGGTATCTATCTAGGAGTAAAATAGAGTAGGTAAATGTTCAACCTGACAGAAGATTACTAAACTGGTTGTTCCATTTTATAATCCCAGTGACAATGCATGAACATTGCAATTACTTTCATTCTTACAAATGTAGAGTATTGTCAGTCTTTTAAATTTTAATCATTTCATAGAATTTGTAGTAGCATCACATTGTCTTTTAATTGGCATTTCCTTGATTACTAATGCGTTTGAGAACCTTTCATTTGCTTATTGACTATTAGTATGTTATTTTTCTGTGAAGTATGCATTCAAATCTTTTGCCCATCTAAAAAATGTGGGCTGCTCACATTTTAATTTTGATTGCGTTGTTGATTTGTAGGAATTCTTTAGATGTTCTTGAGGGGTGATCCTTTCCAGATACATGCACTGAGAATATATTGTTCAAAGGTTCCCTACTTAGTTTCTTAATAGTGTCTTTTGATAAACAGATATTTTTAATTCTAATGAGGTCTAAATTATCATTTTGTGGTTAATACTATTGTGTTTTTAAAATCTTTGCCTATCCTTGACTGTGAATACACTTCCTTATGCTTTCTTCTAGCAGATTTTTATGTTTTTAGATTTTAAGTCTCTGACTCCACTTACATTAATTTTTTTATAGAGTCATGGTTATACTATTATCAGAATGATTTCTTAAAAAATCTTTACCTTCCCATTGAAATGTGATCTTGTAGAAAATCAATTGATTCCACATGTATGGAGATATTATGGACTACATATTCTGGTGCATTCACCTATTTATCTGTATGGCAATGTGGTAGAGTTTCAATTAATGTACAGGATAATTAAACCAGTAACTTTTCTGAAATAAGATAGTTTATTTTTGTCAGGGTTCTCCAAAGAAACAGAATATCCATACAGATATATGGATATGTAGATATACATTTATTTGTTACAGGAATTGGGTCACTGGGTTGTGGAGGCTGAGAAATAATACAATCTACCCTCTACAAGCTGGAAAACTAGGACATCCAGGGGTATAATTCAACCTGAATCTCAAGGCCTGAGAAACAGAGGCACCGGTCTCTGAGGTCAGGGGGAGATAGATGTCCCCACTGAAACAGAGAGAGTGAATTCACCCTTCCTCTGACTTTTTGTTCTATTCAGTCTCCCAAAAGATTGAGTGATATATTGGTGAGGGCAACCTTCTTTCTGTACTCAGTCTAGTGATCCAAATGCTAATGTCTTTTGGAGACACCCTCATGTACTCACCCAGAAGAAATGTTTCACCAGCTATCTGGGCAGCCCTTGGCCCAGCCAAAATGCTATGTAAAATTAACCATCACTATAATATAATCCCCCCATCTTTGTTTTAGTACTTTAGGAACATCTTGACTATTCTATGTTCTTTGCATTTGAATATAAATTATAGAATATGCTTGATAATTTCTTCAGAAAAGATTGCTGGAATTTTGGTTGAAATTGTGCTGAACACAAAAGTCAATCAGGGGAAGATAGATTTTTTTTTTCTTTGAGACAGAGTCCACTATGTCACCCTCGGTAGAGTACCATGGTGTCATCACACCTCACAGCAACTTCAAACTCTTGAGCTTAAGCAATTCTCTTGTCTCAGCCTCCCAAGTAACTGGGACTACAGATGCCTGCCACAATGCCTGGCTGGTTTTTTTTTTGTTGTTGTTGTTGTTGTTGCAATTGTCATTGTTTTAGCAGGCCTGGGCTGGGTTCGAACCCGCCAGCCTATACGTGGCTGGCGCCATAACCACTGTGCACAGGTGCTGAACAAGAAAATAGATATCTTAAAGGACATATAAACATACAAACAATCTGGAGTTTCTACTCTATATTTCTGTTGTTTACGTCTTTCAGTTTTATGTTTAGAGATCTGCCATGTCTTTTGATGGATTAATTCATAGATATGTGATGTTTTTAATGCTATTGTAAATGGTATTCTGTTTTTATATTTCATTTTCCAATTATTTGTTGTTTTTATGTAGAGATACAATTGATTTCATATATTGATTTGGCATCCTGAAGCCTTGTGAATTTCTATTATGTGCATAATCGTGTTTTCTGCTAATAGTGACAGTATCAGTCCTTACTTTCAATATTTATGACATGATAAAATCTTTTTTTTTATTACTTGGGATAGAAATTTTTACTACATTGTTGTAGAAAATAGTGAAAGTGTTATTCTTGCTTTTTTTCTGATTGTAAGGAAAAGTGTTTAACATTTCACTTTCGGTATGATTGTAGCAACAGAGTTGATTTTTTTTTTTAATTATTGAGAAGTGTTGGATTTTGTCCAAAACTTGATCATGTCTATTGAGATGATATCATTTTTCTCTTTCATTTTGTTAATGTTTTTAATTACATTGATTGCTATTTGCATGTTAAACAAAACTTGCCCTTCTGAGGTTGGGAAGAAAATTAGCTATTCTTTTGATATATTGCTAGGAATACTTGTTGATTTTTTTAATTCCAGACTAATAGGAGGGTATAAATGTTTAGGTTATATTGTTTTTGCTTCCGAGGTAAAGCTCAAGTTGTACTCCAGCCCTTCCCCTAGGGGGCGGTGCGGAACACCTTCACATTGTACACATAAAGCAAGAACCTGCCAATCACCCTTTCTCCTCCCCTTTCCTGTTTCTCTTCTCTCCCCTCTCCCTCACCACAGTATACTTGTGTTGTCTTTAGTGTGGGTGTGTAGTTGTTTACATATTGGTTTTATATTAGTATTGAGTACATTGGATACTCGTTTTTCCATTCTTGTCATACTAAGAAGAATGTGTTTTAACTCCATCCAGGTAAACACAAAAGCCAAATAGTACTCTATTGTATACATATACCAGAGTTTGTCAATGTTTGTCTATAAATACATTTTTTAAAATGTTTTATTTGGATTTTTAAAAAATGTATGCTGGCTTCATGAAATGAGTTGTGACTATTTTTGCCCCCTCTATTTCCTGAAAGAGTTTGTGCAGGAATTTTATTATTTCTTATGACTAATTTACCCATTTTTTAAATTATTTATCTATTTATTTATTTTTTGCTGTCATGATTTTTATTTCCTTTTACAACCACGAATAAAAACTTTGATATTTCATTTGTATGTCCTTTGCAAATTAGCTTTTCAGTATCTTTCTTTCTTTTTTATTTTATTAAGTCATATATACATAGATAATGAATACATATGCCTTTGTGGGATTCAATGTGTTGATTGTTTGTACAAATTGGAGTGCTTACATCCTACTAATTAACATAGCTTTCACCTCATTTACTTAATCACAGGGTTAAGATATTTGTTGTGTTCAATACTTGATAGATTTGACTTGTACCCTTGCAATATGCTCCATAAGTGTGGTCCCACCATTAACCTTCCCTCTATCAAACCAGCCCCCTCCCTTCGTATTTCTCTCCCCTTCCCTCCTTCATCCTGGGCTATAGTTGTGATTCATCTCTTGTATGAAAGTGTGAGTGATTATAAATTGGTTTTATAGTAGTACGGAGTACATTGCACATTTTTTCCATTCCTGAAATATTTTACTAAGAAGAACATTTTCCAGCTCCATTCATGTAAACATAAAAAAGGTAAAGTCTCCATCTTTTTAAATGCTGCATAGTATTCCACAGTATACATATACCACAATTTATTAATCCATTCATGGGTCGATGGGCACTTGGGCTTC
Organism: Perodicticus potto; assembly: GCA_963574655.1. Classification (NCBI taxonomy): domain Eukaryota; kingdom Metazoa; phylum Chordata; class Mammalia; order Primates; family Lorisidae; genus Perodicticus; species Perodicticus potto. Next base: position 21,977 of record CAUYRH010168571.1, read on the forward strand.
TTCCAAGACTTAGCAATTATGAATTGAGCCACAATGAATAATCTGATGCGACTGTTTTTGTTGGTGTGAGTATGAGGAATTCTCTGTATAGTCTGGATTTTAGTCCCTTATCAGATATATAATTTGCACACATTTTCTCCCAATTCTATGAGTTGTCTATTTACTATAATTACAGTGTCTTTTGACACACATTAAAAAAATTCATGAAGTCCTATATATTTGGTTATTTTTTTCCTTTTGTTTCCTATGTCTTCGATGTCACATTCAAGAAGTCATTGCCAAACCCAATTTCATGAAGCTTTTGCTCTTTCTTTTAAAATATAATAATTGTATAGTTTTAGGTCTTATATTTAGGTCTTCAATCCATTTTAAGTTAATTTTTTCTATAGTGTTAGGTAAGTGTCTAATTTCACTCTTTTATCACCATTTCTTGAAAAAACTGTCCTTTATCCATTGAATGGTCTTGGCACCCTTGTCAAAAATCATTTGACCATATAAAAGTTTATTTTGGTGCTTTAAATTCTATTCTATTGGTCTATATATCTACATTTATGTCAGTACCACACTGTTTTGTTATAGTGGCTTTGTAGTAAGTTCTGAAATCAAGAAGTAGGAATCCTCCTTTTTCAAGACTGTTTTAGGTCTTTTGAGATTATAAATAAATTTTAGAGTAAGGTTTTTTAAATCTGCAAAAAAATATCATGGGGGATTTTAATTAGGATTATGTTGAATCTGTAGAGCACTTTAGGTAGTACTGATATCTTAACAATATTAAGTCCTTCAATCCAAGAACATGAAATATGTTTCAATTTACTTATGCTTTCTTTTATTTCTTTAAGCCATGTTTTATACTTTTCATTATACAATTTTTTTAACTCCTTAGTTAACTGTTGTCACACAATAAATTTGGATTTCATAATTGCACATGTATTTACCCTTATTGAGGTATTTTTTTCTTTGTGAAACCATTAGTTACTGTCCAGTGTCTTTTCATCTCATCCTGCAGGGCAATACTAATTGTAGTGAGCTCCATCATGTTTTTGTTCATCTGATAATGTCTTAATTTTTCTCTCACTTTTCAAGAACAGTTTTGCTAGATATTGAATTCTTATTTGACAGGAGTTTTTGTTTTAGTGCTTTGAATATATTGGACCATTGCCTTCTGGGCTTCATCATTTCTAATGAGAAATTTGCTAATAAATTCATTAGGGCCCCTTATAGGACAAGTCACTTCTGCCATACTGCTTTCATGATTGTTTCTTCGGCTTTCAAAATTTTAGTGTATCTTTGTTTGGGTCTCTTTAAGTTCATGTTACTTGTAGATTTGTACTTCTCATATGTCTATATTCATGTCTTTCATTATTGGGATGTTTTTAGCCAATATTTCTTCAGATAGTCTCTCTGCCCAATCCTTTTTTCTCTTCTAGCTGGGGGCAACTGCACCCGACCCCAGAGGGTATATCAGTTCACTTGATGGTGTTTTACAGCCCCCTGAAGCTCTGTTCACTTTTCTTCAACGTTTTTTCTTTCTGTTCTTCAAGTTCACTGATTCTTTTCCATGGCTGCTCAAATATGCCTTTTAATGCCTCCAGCAAATTTTTTATTTAAGTTTTGGTACTTTTCAGCTCCATAAATATTTTATCTGTTTTTTTTTTGTCTCTTTATTAATATTATTTTAATTTTCTTCACATATTGCTTTCTTGACATTCGTTACTTCTTCCATTAGTTCTTTGAGCATCTTTAAGACAGTTATTTTAAAGTCTTTGTCTAATGGATCTTCCATGAGGTCTTTTTAGGCACAATTCTGGATTTTTTTTTTCTTTTAAATAATTCATACTTTCTTGTTCTAGGTGTATCTTGGTTTGTTATTATTGTTGAAAACTGGCATTTTCATCTAATACTATGATAACTCTGGGCATCAGATTTTCCACCTTCTTCAAGTTTATCATTTCTTTAGAGTAGTGGTTCTCAATCTTCCTAATACTATGTTGCAACGAAAATAATTTTATGGTTGGGGGTCACCACAACATGAGGAACTGTATTAAAGGGATGCAGCATTAGGAAGGTTGAGAACCACTGCTTTAGAGGGACCATTATTTTTTGCTTTTGTTTATTTATTTTTAGATTGTTATATGCTGTCTCTGGGCCAAGCATCAGCCTGAGTGTAAACTTCAGGTCTTATCAGGTTTTTACTAAGCCTGAACTTTCCCATGGACATATATTATCTCTTCCCTTGGAAGGTACAAGCCTTCAGTAGATCCAGAGCTTCAAATTTGTTTCACCAAATAGATTCTGCCAGTGCAATTGTTGTCTTGCTGGGGAGACATATTTCTGGTCCTTATGACTCCTCAATTTTTCCAGATTCTTCTCCCTTGTGTTTGGTGGATATTTGGGGTTTTTTTTTTTTTTTTTTGCTGATTATAGAGCTCTAGAATCAGAGCAGCAAACTGTGTCCTGTGTGCCAAAATTGGTCAAGGGCATGTATGACCAGATTATGGTATGGTATGATCTGTGAATGAAGAATCATTTTAATACTTTTAAATGTAGAATGTTAAAAAGACTATTAGTTGTGTGTCAAGCACTATTACAAATGCTTTATATGGGTCACTTTGTTCTGGTCAAGAAAACAACACAATAAGAGAACATTTCAATTCTAAATATTTACATACCTTCCAGATTTATGAAACAGACCTTGACTGGTCTGAGCAATATGATATCCCATAACACCATAATATCTAGGGACTTTAATACCCTTCTGAAAGAACTGGAAAGATCCTCTAAACAGAAATTAAGCAAAGATATGAGCTACTTAAATGTGACCCTAGAACAAATGGGCTTAATAGACATATACTGATCATATTCTTCTCATCAACCCATGGAACATACTTCAGACAAAATAGATCATATCCTAGGATATAAATTAAATCTCAACAAGACTAAAAGAATTAGAATTATACCTTGTATCTTCTTAGACCACAAGGCAATAAAGGTGAACTCAACTTCATCAAAAACTAACATCCCCATGCAAAGGCATGGAAATTAAACAATCTAATGCTGAATGACAGTTGGGTCAAGAAACAGATAAAGGAGGGAATCCTTAAATTCCTTGAACGTAACAACAATGAAGCTACAAGCTACCAAAACCTGTGGGATATTGCAAAAGCAGTCTGAAGAGGGAAATTTATCACATTAGATGCCTACATTCTAAAAACAGAAAGAAAGCACATCCTCAAACTAATGAACCATCTTATGGAAATGGAAAAGGAAGAACAATATAATCCCAAACCTAGCAGAAGAAAATAACAAAAATTAAATCAGAAATTAATGAAATTGAAAATAAAAGAATCATCCAGAAAATTAATAAAACAAAACATTGGTTCTTCAAAAAGTTAAATCAAATCTATAAACGTTTGGCCAGATTAACTACAAACAGAAAAGTAAAATCTCTAATAACCTCAATCAGAAATGATAAATGGTAAATAAAAACAGATGCTCAGAGGCAGAAGTAATTATGTTTGAATGGTACAAGAAACTCTATGCCTAGAAATTTGACAATGTGAAAGAAAGGGATCAATATCTGGAATCACACCTTTTCCCTAGACGTAACCAAAAAGAAAGATCTCTTGAACAGACTAATTTTAAGCACTGAGATCAAAGAAATGATTAAAAAATTCCCCACAAAAATTGCCCTGGTCCAGATTGCTTTACACCAGAATTCCATCAAACCTTCAAAGAAGATCTTATACCCATACTGCAGCAATTACTCCAAAAAGTTGAGAAAGAAGGAATCTTCCCCAACATGTCCTATAAAGCAAATATCACCCTGATATTAAAAACAGGAAAAGACCCAACTAAAAAGGAGAACTTTAGACCAATTTTACTAATGAACATAGATGCAAAGTTCTCAATAAAATCCTAGCCAATAGATTATAGCTATACATTAAAAAAATTATGTATCACAATCAAGTAGGTTTCATCCCAGGGATGCAAGCCTGGTTTAACATAAGCAAATCTATAAATGTAATTCACCATATTGACAGAAACAAAAACAAAGACCATATGATCCTCCCAATAGATGCAGAAAAAGTATTCAATAAAATTCAGCATCATTTTCTAACAAGAATACTTAAGAATGTAGGCATAGATGGAACTCTTCTTAAACTGATTGAAGCCACTTACAGAAAACCCACAGCTAATATCATACTGAAAGGTATAAAACTGAAAGCTTTTCACTTAGCACTGGAACCAGACAAGGATGTCCTCTATAACCACTACTATTCAACATAGTGCTGAAAGTTCTAGCCAATGCAATCAGGCAAGAGAAGGATAAAAAGGGCATTCAAATGGAGGCACAGAGGAAGTCAAACTCTTGCTCTTTTTCCATGATATGATCTTATACTTAAAGAACACCAGAAACTCAACCACAAGACTCCTGGAAGTGATCATGAAATACAGTAATGTCTGAGGGTACAAAATCAATGGCCACAAATCAGCTTCTATATATGCCAATAATAGCCAAGTTGAGAAACTAATCAGAGACATAATTCCCTTTACAGTAGCTTCAAAGAAAATGAAATACCTAGGAATATACCTACCAAAGAGGTGAAAGACCTCTAAAAGAGAATTATAAAACCCTAAGAAAAGAAATAGCAGAAGACATTAACGAATGGAAGAACATACCCCGCTCATGACTGGGAAGAATCAACATGTTAAAATGTCTATACTTCCCAAAGCAATGTACAGATTCAATATAATCCCCATTAAAATACCAACATCATACTTTGAAGAACTGGAAAAAAATACTTCTGAGTTTCATATAGAACCAGAAAAAAAAAAAAGGCACTTTTTTAGTCATAAAAACAAAGCTAGAGGGATCACCCTACCAAGACTTCAGGCTATATTATAAGTACACAATGATCAAAACAGCATGGTAGTAGCACAAAAATAGAGACATAGACATTTGGAACCAAATAGAAAACGAAGAAATGAATCCAGTCTCTTATAGCCATCTGATTTTCGATAAATCAAAAAAAAGCATAAACCCTATTCAATAAATGGTGCTAGAAGAACTGGATAACCACATGTAAAAGATTGAAACTTGTCACAGTGTATGACATACCTCTTGGGGGTGGGAAAAATTATAAGAAGGACTTTACCTAACAAATGCAATCAGTGCAAGCTAATTCTTTGTGCCCTCAATGAATCTCAAACAATAAAAAAAAGAGAAAAAAACCCTGAAACTTGACTCACATCTTTCAACACTTACAAACATTGATTCAAGATGGATAAAAGACTTAAATGTTAGGCAGGAAAGGATTAAAATCCCAGAAGAAAGTGTGAGAAAAACTCTTGAAGATGTTGGCCTTGGGAAAGATTTTATAAAGAAGACTTCCATGGCAATTGCCACAACAACAAAAATTAACAAATGGGACTTAATTAAACTGAAAAGTTTCTGCACAACTAAGGACACAGCAATCAAAAGAAATAGACAACGTTCTGAATGGGAAAAATATTTGCATAATATGAATATGACAAAGACTTGACAACTAGGATCTATAGAGAACTCAAATTAATCAACAAAAATAAAGCTAATAATCCCCTGTATCAGTGGGCAAGAGACATGAACAGAACCTTCCTTGAGGAAGACAGAGGAATGGCTAACAAACTCAGGGAAAAAATGCTCATCCTTCCTAACCATCAGAGAAATGCAACCCTGAGATATCACCTAACCCCGAGATATCACCTAACAACCCTGAGATATCACCTAACCCTAGTAAGATTAGCCACATCACAAAACTCCAAAGTTGCAGGAGCTGGAGTGGATGTGGAGGGGGGAAATACTTTATTTTTTATTTTATTGAATCATAACTGTGTACATTAGTTCAATCATGGAGTACAGTGTGCGGGCTTCATATACAATTTAAGATAATTTCATCTGCCTATTCGACATAACATTCGTGAGATTTTCTTATTTACTGTGTGAGAACATTTGTGTTCTGCATTTAGTAGTTTTCTCCTGACTTTACCTCTTTCATATTTACATGGATGGAGTTGGAACACATTCTCCTTAGCAAAGTACCTCAAGAATGGAAGAAAAAGTATACAATGTATACAGCCCTAATATGAAGCAAATTTATATCTTTCATGTGAAGGTTACAACCCAGTTATTGCACAAGAAGACGGGGAAAGGGGAGAGGAAGGGTAGGGGAGGGAGAGGGTAGGGGGAGAGAGGATAAAGGGAAATACTTTTATACCACTGGTGGGACTGCAAACTAATACAGCCTCTTTGGAAAGAAGTATGGAGAATCCTCAAAGAACTCAAATTAGATCTCTCATTTGACCCCATAATCCCACTACTAGGTATCTACCCAAAAGGAAAAAAAAAATCATTTTATCACAAGGACATATGCACTAGCTTGTTCATTGTAGCTCAATTTACAATTGCCAAAATGTGGAAACAAACTAAATGACCATCAATCCAGGAATGGATTAACAAACTGTGGTATATGTATACCATGGAATACTATTCAGCCATAAGAAGATGGTGACTTCACATCTTATTAACCTGGATGAAAGTCAAACACATTCTTCTCAGTAAGGGGTCATGAGGACGGAAAAGCAAATATCCAATGCATTCAATACTAATATGAAGCCAGTAGGTGATTAAATTCATACCCTCATAGAAGAAAACTCATTTTAGTTCAAGTTAGGGAAAGGGGATAAGGGGAGGAATTGGAGTACTCCCACTGAATGGGGACAATGTAGGAGGGAATTGCACACCTTTTGGGTGCAGGACAGAGCTACAAGAGAGGCTCTACCTAAAAAATTAAATATTGTCATTTGGTTGTTTATACTCTCATATTAACCTGAAAATAAAAACCCAAGTGCTTTATATGTATTAACTTATTTAATCTTCACAATGAAGGTAGAAGATGCACATGGGTGCTGCTTTTCATACAGGAAACGTTAGTGAGAATGCAAATTTCCTATTGCTTTCTGATGGTCTTTATCAAGTCAAGGACATTTCTTTGTATTTTAAATTGGTGATGACTTTTCTCAAAAACTTTCTGGCATCCAGATAGATAATTATATTAATGGGTTGAGGTCTCTTGACATTCTTGATATAGTCATAGCTTAATTTTACCTTTATGCATTTGCATATTTCAGATAGATGTATATTAATATTTTTTAAAGGTGTTCATTTTTGATCAAAATTACACTGATGTCAATAAATAAGTTGGGTGATAACTATTTCCAATTATACTTTTATTATCTTTACCAAGTGCCTTAAATTTTGATAACCATTTTCTTTTATCTTGCTTCATCCATCTACAGATAGTATATGATGCATAAACTTAATATATTAACAGGCTATTTAACAGATTACCCAGTGCCTCTTAAGAAAGAAAAATCTGTCTGTTCACCCAATTCACAGTAATCATATATATTCAACAAATACTGAGTGAGATTTTACTACCCAACATTATACTAGGAGCTTTCTTTACAAAGAATAAAAGGAACAAAGGGTTGTCTTCCAAGGACATATATTGTAGTGGAAGCTTTCTTGTTTCCATGGTGTGTCCCAACAGGAGTTCCAAGGAAGGCAAAATATATCCTAAGTTATGCAGAATTAGGTAAAGAGATCAAAGTTCTAATATTAGTTTTTTTCCTTAAGCGGTACAGATCTGACATTGAACATGCTTCCATACCATATTTTATCTCCCTATTCAATGACAGTTAAACTAGAAGAGTGGCAGAATTCTGGTTGTAAAAAATGGCAGCCTTGTGCAAACATGGTTATGGAACTACTGCTTTCCTGTGCTTATTCCTAGTTCCCCATCTTTTGATTAAAGTAAGAAATAAAGCCTAATCCATTAGAGATGCTGCATCAGACACATCGCCTAGTGGACTTCTTTGGGTAGCCTTTATTATTAAGGCAGATTTTTCAATGTCAACTCCTAGAACGATAAGCATATGGTCTTATTAGTTTTCCCTGGAATCCGGTCTCTTTCTATATGACAAAAATATGTTACTAGTATTTTTTGAGCCATAGACTCTCTGTAGTCTATAAATTTAAATCTGATCTTGAATGTAATAGATGCCTCCTGTTGATAGAAAAGATGTTCCTATTTACACCGGTACAGTTACTGTGGATTATGATTTTCAGTGTCAACATTTTTTTTAAATAAAATGTTTTAATTTTCTTTCATCTGAGCACTGCAAGTTTTATTTTTAGGATGGAGATTTGATTCCAACAGGATATGTTTAGAACTCTCATGTACTGGCTTTCAGAAAACATTGAGTTTCATCTTATTATGGAAAGTATAAACAGGTTATAGCTCAGAAACAGGTGCTAAAGGACTCGGCTCTTTGAACTTCATAGAGATGTCCCCCAGCTGTGCACAGCAGACTGCTCACACTGAGAACCCCACATCCTTCCATCTTTCCCCCCTCTTTGTTTGTTAACTAGCAGTACACAGGGTAGGCTCCACTCACTTGCTAAATGAAAAAGCATCCCCTCCCCAATTTTGTCAACCCATTTCCACAGTAAACTACATGTCTCACTAGGCAAAGGAAATCTTCAAAACAAAATTTTCACAGATACGATGTTAGCTGTGATTTGGCACAAGGGTACCTTTCAAAAATTCAGCAGTGTTCACTGAGCACCTACAATGTGCCATGCATTTCTTCAAGGGCTAAGAATATAATTATGAATATGGCAGGCAAGATCTTACCTCCTATAGGTTTATACTCTGAAGGAAGAAGATGGATGACAAGCCAACTAAGGAACAAACCTACCAGCAAACCAATCAAAAAACATCTTTCCCATTCACGATATCTATTATGGAAAAAAACAATACGATGTGTGCCAGAGAGGAGCATAGGGATTGGAACATGGGAGGGTATGGGGTAGCTGGGGGGAAGACACTTTGGTTATTTTTAACCCCTGTTATTTTAAAACATTTTAAATAACGTACTGGTGTTACAACATTCCACCAATAAAATGTGAATGTGCATTTCTAGGAAGAACATTTTACCTAGTAGACAAAATGATATTGTCATATTTAATAACATTTATAATTCCTCAGTGCCATCTAAAAGACGATCTACATTTAATATTTTCTTCCAGTTATTGTCCAGATTTCTTCTACGGTTTGTCCTATATTGCATCTGATTTCTGTATCCCTTAAGTCTCTCATTTGACTAAGAGCAATTTCATAATACAGGGAGTTGATCAATGTTTTTGTTGAAAATGCTACCTTTTGAACATTACCCCATTACTTCCTCATTGTATCATTTAACTTGGGAGTCAATACCTTATATTTTCTGTAACCTGAAATTTTGTTTCAAAGTCTTGACTGGATTCTAGTTCTAACCAGAATCATTTTTAGGTGGAATATATTATAAGATATACATATTTCATACTGCATTATATCTATAAATACATTACTAGTTGTTGTACTATCATTGAAACTAAAAATTGCCTCCTGTATTAGGGAGATGACCACCTTATTCCTTCATCATATGTTAAAATTTCCCTTTATAACCAGGAAACTACCTGTGTGGTACACATTGGCATCAGACATGTATAAGCATTCGATTTCCAATCAACCATTCAGGTAATGGTTTTAAAACCAATTTATGGTCCTTGTCTAAAACACAGTTTTACTAAACATTGCCAAATGATGATTCTTTTCCATTTTTTCTCCTTTTCTATGATTAAAGAGCTGGCAGTCTTCTATAAAATTTTCCCTCATGAACTGGGTTATTTGGTTATTTGGAAATACAGTTCCTATTGGAAGGACAGAGATACATGAGGTTACTTTTTTCCCTTGACTTATAATTTTCAAAAAAATATTGATTTAATAACCCATACAAAAGACAACAATGAAATTTTTTCCTGATATTTTTACCTTTTTTGAATGTTATTATTGGTTTATGGATTTTTATTGGTTCAATGTTCTATTGAACATTCAATGATCATATCATTATGCTTAAAATGTCACAATTTTGGCCAGTGGAAGACTCTGCAGCCTGGTTCTTGGGTCATTTTCATGTGAGTTCATTGAGGCATTTGTAAGAAAAAGTTTCTGGAGCAGGATGTAGAAATCACATCTCTAAAATTAAAAAATAACACTGACTTCATTAAATCAAACATACTCTTGTTCTTCCAAAGGCACTGTTAAGATAATGAGGAAGAACTTATAAAATGGACCTATATAGTGAGTAAACTACCCTTGGTCACAATTCCAGCCCACTGCTTGATTTTACTAATAAAGTTTTATTGAAACACAGACATATCCCATTCATTTGGGATTGTGTATGGCTACTTTCATACTCCAAGAGCAGATTTAAGCAGTCTTGACAAAAGCCCTGTGTTCTGCAAAGCCTAAATATTTACTATTTGCCTTTTGCCAAAAAAAGCTTGCTGAACTGTGATGGGGACCATAAAATTTAGGAGTTCTAAAAATATGATCTTTTTTGTTTAGTTCTGCTTCATGAGTTTATCTCGCTTTTCCAAGAAAAATATTGGCCGTTGTTTAAGAGAAGGAATGTCAGTAGCTTTCATAATGCTCAGACACACAATTGAGCACAGAACAGATACTCTATACATTCTTAATTGGTTTATCTATGGAAAGTATACCTTCATAGAAGGGTTTTCTGCTTTGTTTCATTTCGTTTCTTTCAACAAGGGCTATTAATTCAAAATAACAAAAATGTCAATTACATGTATATATTTAGGACTTTGGAATGATAAACGAATGCGCTGGCGATGTGTACTGGGGATCAGAGTAAACGTCCTATAGCTTTCACAGTACATCGCAGGGGCGACTCTATACACTTTTACCTATCCCTAAGTGTGCCTTGTAGAGGAGAATAATTACTTCCACCAACTCACTCAAATAATTCAGTGCCATTTCTAACAAGGCTAGATAATATGAGGTGACTTTAATCTTTGGAATGAACTTTCTGCGCTCAAAAGGGCTCTAACTTTGCAGGGGGAACGTTAAGGTCAACATCTGTGGTTCTCAAGAGCTTTTGTTCTGCTTGAAATAGAAAGAAAGGTTTGAAACAGAACAGAACAAATCCATATTGGAAAGAGCAATAAAAATTAGTGCACAGTTTAGCTCTAAAGAAGACTCTTACTCAGCTTTGATGGAGAGAATTTACTGAAAGGATAGCAATTGCCATTGCTTTAAACAACCCACTTTACTGTCTAGATGTGCGCTCACTGGATTTATATGTATTACCCATTTCACTAGAATCCAGTACAACGGAGAGCTGTACCCCTTTGCAACAGGTTGGTTGGGAGAACTTGGTTTCTCTCTGTTGGCCTTCTGTAGCTAGTGGCTTATGATTCCTGCAGCATGCATGGCAACAATGACATCTGTCATCTGTCAAAGGACATTCAGGTTGTTTTCACTTCTTGGCTCTAGCAAAAACGGTGCTGCAAATGAACCTGGGAATGCTAATATTCTTTCGTGATCTTGATTTCACTTCTTTTTGATAAACACCCAGAGGTGAGATTGTTGGATCCTAAGATAGCTCTATTTTTAATTTTTCCAACCTGTTTTCCATGGCGCCTATACCATTTGCATTCCCACTAAGAGTGTACAAGGGTTTCAATTTTTTTTCACGTCCGTTTTAATACTTGTTACAACATCCTGTATTGAAGGTAGATCTCATGTTAAATGTTCCTACCATGATAAAATAAAAAAAATATATATTTTAAGTGACAGACAAAGCAAATGTCTATCACTGTGGTTAGCATTTATTTTGCACATGCATTACCATTAATGTTTGACTCTGTGCAAATTACAGTTTAGCTTCAGTTTTTGAAATTGTGAAATCTGTATGGGACTGAAATCCATTAAATAAATACAATTTCTGTGCAACAAGCAAATTATTTCTGGTGCTATTGTTCATAAATAATGGAGCACTATGAAATGAATACTTAAAGAAATATAGGCCTATTAAAATAATGCACCATTTGTCTAAGTTTATGCAGTTAGCAGGATTTACTAGAACTGTAAATTATTTCAAGATTGACTGCGGTGTTCCATAAATTTAATGTGTGGATAATTTGGCAAGCAGCCCATTTACAAATCAAAATAGAAGAACTAAGTAGTTTCATCTACTTTCCCTAAGTTAGAATTATGGACCATTTAGCTTTGCTATGTTATTTTGCAGACATTTAAATAATTCTGAGTGCTATACACATTTGTGTGTACTCATAAATGTATATGGACACATGTGTATGTGGATATATATGTAAATAACATACATACATTTGCTTAATGTTCTTAGATTACAAAGAAGTTTTATTTTCCTTTTTGTACAGTTGGTTTATAAATCTTAAACCTTAGAAACCCAAAAGTAGATCATGGTTTTTCTGCCCTGGGACTATAGTTACTGGGTTAGTTCCATTGTGATGAAATCTGTCATTGATAAAAGAGAGTTCAAGCTTCTCTAAACCAATTAAAATGTTTTTGCCTCAGGAGGTAAATAAAAGCACATGATGGAGCTAACACAGAGTGGAGAGTGGTAATCAGTATAGTAGTTCAGTATTGAACAATATTGAACACTGCAACAATAACACCTAATAAATCATTCTGAAAGGTACATTGGATATATATTTTTTTCAAGGACAAATAAACTGTACTCAGAAGAATCAAAAGGATGCCTCTGTTATTTTTATAGTAGATTTTGAAAAGTATTGATTATTTCTTCAAAAGTAAACTTTAAATATCTTTAATATATAAAACATTCCTTAAATATTTGGAACCTGTCCTATTATATTTAGCTGAGATAGAGGTTGATTTAGAGATTTATGTAAATCTATTTGGAACCCTACTTAAGTAATTTTAGAGACTTAATGTTTAAAAAATATTTGTACTACTTTTTTTTTATTTGTACTACTTTTATCACAAAAGACTTTCTAGTGTTTCGAGTATAGCTATTATTAATTTTCTTTTTAGAATATCATTCCTATTTAGTTTCAGATAATAGAACTGTTATAATTTTGTATAATGAAATTAACACATATGTTTTACTTCTGTCTTTTTCCATTGCTTATTTTTTTGTATTTTCTAGTAAGAATTTTTCTGTAATTAATGGTCTTATGAGCTTAATGTCACAATTAAAAGATAGTGACCTCAAGAGCAAAATGATTGTTAAAGAAACATGTTTAGTTCATTAGCTTGTTTGTTTTTCCATCCGTCCATTCATCCATCCACCCATCCATCCTGCCTTTGATCCATTCAATATTTTTGAGTCCTTGCTATGTTAAATACTTTTGTTTTCCTGGAAAATAACTTTGCTAATAGACACAGAAGGAAACTCTGCATCCCACAGTCACTTTGGAAGGAAGAAAACATAGATTATAAATATTAGTTGTTCACGTATTTCATGCTGGACAGGAAGCACACCCTTTTGCAAGCGAATATCTTCTGTGATCAGAAACTTAGCATTGTTATTAATAGTTAAAGCAAACTGGTTAAATCGTCAGCAGCAATTTTCTCTAACAGATTTTTATAAATATTTAGATATTGTTAAGAATTTGGTACCGAATATAGCTCTATGATTTGGTTTAGTCAAGTAAGTTGAAAACTAAACTTAATCGTTCACACAGATGAAGTCTGATGACTCTGATAAGTCTAGAACACTTTAAGTTTATACCACCAGTGTATGAGAAGGGCTAATCCCCAGACTCTTGCCAACAGTAGGTATTATCATTATTTTATATCCTTGCTAATATTAAGTAGAAAAATTTCACTGCTCTTCTAATTAAGAATTGCTTTGTTATTTATGATGTTAGTATTCAGTGTTTGCTTGGTGGTCCCTTGCATTTCTATTTCAGTAAATTGGGTGAATATTTGCTCGTTTTTCTATTCGATGTGTGTATTTGTGTGTTTTAACCAATTCTCGAGAGCTCATGGTATATGAAAGAAACTAACTCTTGTAGACGAGCACTGTGATAGGTGCCTTGTAGTTGCAGCTACTCAAGAGACCAAGGCAGGAGGATGGCTTGAGCCCAGGAATTTGAGGGTGCAGTGAGATATGTTGGCACCACGACACTTGACCCAGGGCAAAAGAGTGAGACCCTCTTGAAGGAAAGGAAGGAAGGAAGGGAGGGAGGCAGAGAAGGAAGATGAACTCTGTCATTTAGATTGTGCATCTGTTAAATTTGTCTTTTCACACTCTACTTTTGGCTATATATGTCCTAGAAACTATTCTGCAGAAAATTTTTCTTAAGCATGTTAATAAATGTGCCTCTGAAAAGTGTTCTATATTTAACAGGTTTTGAAAATACTGTGTTAAACAAAGTTACAGATGTCTATCCAGGGCTTCCAGGCATCTTTAAAATGCCAATGCACATGTACCATGAGCCAGTAAGAGGTATCACCAAGAAGCGTGTCTGTCCCTCATCTGTCTGACCATGGAACCTGTTATTCCAAATAACACAATGTGTTATTTGTGTCCACAAATGGGCACATCAGCACTTCGGACAACAGTATAAAGGTGTCATCAATACGTAAGTATCTCTGAGTATTAACATCTTGAAGGCTCTTAGAAAATAAATAATTTATTCAGCCTCCCTGGCTAATATTCTCTATACTGTGGGAGAAAGACATTTAGCTCGGGAGCTTACACTAAACTTATTAACTCTATTTTTGTTTAAAAATTATTGTTCAACTCAATGGCATACAGTTTGATTCCCTCCCAAGGTTTTCACTTTAAATATGAGCAAACTCTGGGAGTTTCTTCATTCACTTACATCATCCAATCTAGTCTTCTATATTTACTCTGTCAACTTGAAAGAATGTTTAGGACTAAAAACTGTCCCATACAATTAGAAACATGCTTATGCATTTATGTCACAGTGCCGTTCCCTGAAGAAACTTCCTACAGATTGATCTATTAAACCATCACCTTACAATGACAGAATTTAGCATTTGGCTCTGGTTTTATTCTGGTGTGATTTCCAGAGTTGTATATACAGTAAAACAAAGTGGCATCTATCACGTATATTATTATACACATTAATAAGTCTAAATACTAATTTTGAAAGTGTTGTGGGGAGCCAAATGAAATATTTATAGAAACAAAGTATTGTTTCTTAATAATGTCAGTTTTTAAAAATAAAGAAGGAGGGGGCAAAAATAAGTTGGTTTTCAGGTATAAAAATACAGTTAGATGGAATAAATTCTGCTATTTAATAGTAGAGAAAGGGGATTATACTTAATAATTAATTGTGTACTCCAAAATAGCTAGAAGAGAATTGGAATGTTCCAACACAATGAAAAGGTAAATGTTTCAGGTGATGGATATTCCAAGTACCCTGATTTGATCATTACACATTTGATACACAATGATCAATGACACAATGATGTATCCCTGATTTGATACAATGATATATGCGTCAATGATGTATGTATCAAAATATCACATTTACCTCAAAAAAGATGTACAACTATTTTGTAAGAATAAAAAGTAATCAAGCAAACAAATACAAGGTAAAAGACAGTTTGGATTTGAAGTACTTTAATAAGAATGAAGAATAATTTTAAGTTAACTATAGTAAGATTATTTTGCATTGCATTAACGAGAAGCAACAGACATTCGGGTGGTAAAATTCTTTTGTGGCATTGACTTCAAGATTAAATAAAAGAAACAAAACTGAAAATAAAAATTTCTTTCTACCTCTTCCCCTTCAGTCTCCTCAAAATGAGCAGCTCTGAGATGTGAGCCAGGTGTTAGGCTAAGAAGTCTTTTGATAATATTTGTGACAGCAGGATCTGTTTTAGGAAGTTGCTTTCCACATCATGGAAATGATAGAGCAAGTATACACAACTCGGAATTTTAAGCTGCCAATGTTACTCCCTGATTTGTTTCCCATATTACATATTTATTTTATTATGTTCCCTTAGCCTGGGGTTATTCCCTAAAATCATGTGGCTGAGGGTAGAAGCCCAGCCTTTATTATGTACAGGTGGAAAATTATTTTCTTGGCCTGAGATGGAGCCGTCATCTCATCTCTGCAGAGGAATTGAAGAAACACGTCTAGCGTGGTTAGATGCTCGAGCTGTAGCGGAATTCCTTGCCAACACCAACACACTTGGCAGAGGAACTGACCCTGGAGCCCTGTGCTGTTCTGACCTGAGCAGAGGCTTCATCAATAAATTGGGAAGTTGAGGGAACACAGAAGGTATCCAAAGAGCTTTAGTTACAACAGTCCAAGAGAAAGCACTCTATTAGTTTTTATTGTTGCATAGCACGTTACCACAAATGTAGCTGCTTAGAACAACACAGATTTATTATTTCAGAGTTTCTGTGGGATGACAGGTGTCAGGGCATGATGGAGGGGGACTTCTGCTCAAGGTCTCATGAGGCTGCCATTGAGATGCCATGAAAATGGCTACAATGCTATCCTGGGGGAAAGACTTGAAAAAAGAATGAAGGGGGCTTGTTCAGAATAAGCCAAAGATTTAACCAACGCAATAAAAAAATGGTAAGTTTAGAATGGTCTGAAGTTTAGAATTAGTGAAAGGGGGACACCAATAAGTTTATCACAAAGTTTTTGATACTAATCCTAGAGTGTAGCTTGAACCTAATGCCTATCTTGAAAGGCCAAGTTCAAGGTAACAAACACAGGGAACTTGTAAATGGGTACCTGGGGTTAAGATGGATGGTAAATTAAAATTTTTCAGCTTCTAACCTCTTAAACTTAATAGATTCCCCTCTGTTGAGCTTTGTCTACAAGCATTATGAATGTATAGCAACTTTGTATGGTATGGACATTATTTTAGTTTTAAAAGTCTCTTTTTCATCAGGTTATTTGTATTTTTCTTAATAAGCTGGAAGAGTTCTTTATGTGTGCTAGTGTCTTATCCAAATATCTAGATATCTACAAGTTCTTTATTAAAAATCCTAGTACATAATTTGCATAACTTTTCTCCAATTCTAGGGGTTGTTTCTACACTTTTGAAAATGGTATTCTTTGAAATGTAAAAGTTTTAAGTTTTGAAGTCTCATCTACTTTTTTCCTTTGGTTTCTGGGGTATTTTTGGTGTCCTATCTCAGCAACAACTGTATAGTCCAAGGTCATGAATATATATGTCTGCTTTTGTTTTCAAATGTGCATGACATCTTGGCTCAAGATTAAATTCTTTAGTCCTGTCTTGTTTATTAGTGATTTTGTACATATTCCTTTCACATGAAGCACCTGTGAGGTTTTTCTCTTAGTGTCATCTTTTCTGTCATTCTTCAGTGTTGAAAACAGTTCATGGATATTCTTAAAACTCTCTCAATGTCTTTCTGGAAGAAAAAGACGATTTCAGGGCCCTTCAGAGTGATTCCACGTATAATAGAAGATTGTGGCTAGCCAGATGAGTATGAGATATTGAAGGTCTGTGTCTATACTCAACATTTTCCTCATTTAAACTTTCCTGCTTTTTCAGGGTTATGGTTTTTTGTTCTATTTCCTATTTCTATGGAGATTGGAATTTCATTTGCTGTTTGTATTATTGTTTGGACTTTATTTCACAAGAGAGGTTGGGATGGTAGGGCTCTTATTGAACCACCTTATATTTTGACTACTCTAAAAATGATTGAGAGAAGACTGATAAAGTTTAAAGAGAGCGATCACATTTCAAGAAGTTAGGATTTATTGAACATCAATGGCAGCCATTGTCCTAGTCTCCCTGTATGAGGCTGGGATTATTACCCACGTTTTTACAGATGACTGAAGTCTTGACAAGGGAAGAATAGTGGAGAAGAAAACTGACAGAATCTGGTGAAACTAAAAATGATCTGCCTATAGGAGAGGAGATTTCTGGAGGTAGCAGGAAAGGAATGATCTGAGAGTAAACAGATGAGCAGAAGAGTTTGGGCTGAGAGAGACCAGTGCAGAGAAGCAGAAATCTACAAAGACTCCAGAGAGGGGAGAGAGGTGGTGTGGACATTTGAGGAGAGGAAGAACATTAGGGGAAGAAATCTTGCCATGTGTTGTACAATGTAATTTGTGTACATAGAATCCATTGTTTCCTCAAATGTCCAGTAAAAACACACCATGCTTTTCAAGACTTTTAAAATCAATATGCTTTTCAGATTTGGCATGCAGAGTACCACAGAGTGGCTCAATTCTTTACAATCTGAATTTTGTTATTAATGTTTATGTAAAAAACAGTTTTTAATGTTGTTTTGTATTTCTCAGGGGTTCTTTGATTTCTTCAAGATGGAAGAAAGTCTTTAACGTACCTCCCGCAATGCTTAGCATTCCATACAAATATTCTTCACAATAGTGTCAATGTTTAACGTAACATTAAGAGGGACCAAAAGCTGATTTAGCATAGATGCAAGCCTCCTAATAAATTCAAGAGAAACCCATCATTTAATCTAGTGTTGAGTTGTAAAAGTAGAAGTTTTAAATTCTACACATTAAAAAATAATCTTCCAATTAATATTTTAGTATGCCTTTTAAGTCACTATTTTTTTTCCACAAAGTAATACATTCATCACAGAAAATCTGGGCAGTATGAGAATGTAGAAAAGAGAAAATTAAAATCACCCATAATCTTGTCACCCAGTAAATAGGTTGTAGCATATTGTTTTCTCCATGTATATATCTCTGCTTTGATCCAAGGATGTACATTCTCTTTAAAATCTACTTTTCCTTGATAGGGTTTTACATCTTCACATTTAAAAATATACTTTTGAGACATGATGTTAAGTATTTTCATAGCTATCGTCTTTTTAGATAATTTTAGATAATTCATTTTATAGATTATCTATATTTTGTTTAACCAACCCCTCATTTTATAAATCATAATGGGATGAATCACCTTGCATAGACATATTTCTGTATAGCTTCCTGTATTTTATTAGGATACATTCTTAAAAAGGCAATTACTGGGAGACTTGTAAAGGCTCGTTCAATAACCAAATTTTTGTGTAAAGAGTGATAGATGAACTTAAAGAATCACAATACAAAAGAGAGAGAGAGAAATGTGGTTTTTCTTCCTATCTCTAATTCCTTAAAATTCTTAGCTTTTCTAGAAGCAGATGTATTTACTGCATTTGTAAATATATAAATTTTCTCTCTCTCTCTCTCCTTTTTCTGTGTTCTTTTTCAGAGATGTAAAAGTGATCCTACTTACTGTGTTCAACAGAGTGAAACACTTCCCTATATGTCTTGGGGTAGACTCATCATCAGCAGATGGAAGAACATGTCATTTTAAAAATTTGCTTGTGGTATTCCATTACGTGTATAATAATTGGTTTGAGCTGTTTTTCTCTCTGTGAATTTCCTCCCACAGCCCCAGTCTTTTGCCATTACCAAGAGGCTACAGAAAAGGCATGCAAATATGTGGTAGTGTTCCTTAGTATAATTTTGCATACAGGGACACACATCTATACCCATGTCTACAGCTTAACCTCCTTTCTCTCTATGATCAGAATCCATAATGGATGTTTAGCCTTCCTTAGAATCTCAATGCCCAGCTTCATTTTACACTGAATCCCTGCTTGTTTGGGAGAATTTTTTCGCTATTTGGTAATACATGCAAGTGTCTTTCCCCATGGTACAGGATCCACCTGTGTCTCTTGGGGTTCTTGTCTGCTTTTTGACCTCTGACCACCTGGGTTCAGCCCTGGGAAGGCATGTATTTAACCTCTACATGACTGGTCAGAGTCCTTCTTGAGACTTTTGAATCTTGAGCTGTGGTCACTAGAAATGAAGGTCAATGCTTTGATTTCCTTTATACTTTTCAGGTCGAGTCTGAATGTGGCTGCCAACAAGTGCTTCTGAGAACTTTTGCATTGTGAGATCTGCCTTAGCCTGATTCTTTAGCCTTTCCTTCCAGCCTGTGAGCTCCCAGATATTCTTCCTCTGAAAACTTCCCTTCTTCCCTGGTTTTTGAATTGAGCTGCCTTCTGTTACAACTCAAGAAACCTAGGGATCACAATTAGCACCCTTCTATTTGTTTCCAGTATGTTTGTTCTTTGTTATGTCGGTGTTATTGGTGTGAGTTCCATTTTAATTAGTGAAAAAGCCAGAACCAGAAGTTAGATTTCGTGCTTCCTTTTCATGTGTCATTCACGCTATTGGGTTTCTTACAGAAATCCATCTAGAAGGAAAAATGGGTTATTAAAACCATTTTCCATTCCTATATTTTCTTTAAAAAAAATAATGCTCATGACAGATGTTTCAC
Organism: Perodicticus potto; assembly: GCA_963574655.1. Taxonomy (NCBI): domain Eukaryota; kingdom Metazoa; phylum Chordata; class Mammalia; order Primates; family Lorisidae; genus Perodicticus; species Perodicticus potto. The sequence continues at coordinate 42,190 of CAUYRH010168571.1, forward strand.
TACATGTAAAATGTCGTATATAATACCTTACTGCCAGAGGGAAAAGTGTTTCTATGTTATGAAAAGAGCTCTGAGGGTGAACTACTTTGCACAAGACAAACAAATAAATGAATACCAGGGTCCTGTATCTTCATTTGAAGGACAACGTTTCTATGCACATGTGATTCTTATTTCAATTTCTATCTCCCAGTATTCTTCTTCTTCTTCTTATATGACATAATGACAATGATCATTATAAATAACATTTTACATGTCTTTTGAATGAGTAAAGACTCCCTTATACCTCTCTCACTGTGGTCTTACAACAATACTGGTAGGTATTTATCCCAGTTTAATTGATAAGGAAACTGAGTCTTGAAAGTATGCAAGAAATCAACAAATGGACGGACCTGGACTTAAACTCAGCTCAGAGTCTATCTTCCCTTCTGAATGCCACGCTATCTTAGCTATTTTGTCTTGTTTCCTTTTCTGGTTGTCCTGTATTTGAAGGTAGTATTTATTCGAATACTTGGGGTTCTTTGATGAAAGTAGAAAGGTCATTTATGGCTTGACAGAATTAAGAAGGTATATTACCTTCTTCCATTTGTGTGCAACTTCAGAAAAGCGGTATCTACTTTGTATACGCCTCTAAAGTGGCATCTGCTCTTAGATCCTCTGGGGGAGGGTGGTTCTGCACCCAATAATGTCCCTGTTCTCTTAAATGTTTCTTTCTCCTTCTTTCCACTCTATTCATCCTCCCCACTAGGATGTTTTCTAGCTCCCCACCTTTCTAAGTCTTCTGAGCTGAAATGGGCCTTAGTATACTCCCTTGCACGTAAGAGGTACTTAAAAAAATATACCTGGCCTTTTGCATGGTACTAAATTGCTGAACAGATAACACTTTAATTTTATTTTGAGCTATAGGGATACAGGTCTTGTTCATGTTAGAAGCATGAAAATCGACTTGATTGGCTTTTCTCTGCTTCTTACTGTAGTGTGAATGTACCTATTTGTGTGTGTGTTGCCTCAAATTCTGAGGAACGGTTTCTGATAAACTCACTCTTCCCTTCCATCTGCTTAGCGTGTAGCAATTTTTAAAAAATTTATTTATGTTTTGATTTGCAGCATACTTGAATTTTACTCGGCTCTACGTGGGTAATGGAACAAAGGATTGATGAAATTACAGAAACGATTTAAAACTACACAGGACTGGATGAGGGTTTACCTTGCTTCATCATGACTGTGATACGATATTAACTGTATCTATTGAGAGAATGGGGGCTGATAAATTATTAGTGCTTATTTACAAAGCTAGTTCCAAAATTTCAAAGGCTTCAAAATTATTTCTGTATGCAAAAGCTTTCAGGAAAATGCAAAGTCAAAGATTTAAAAGAATCATGCTCTCATATCAAAATTATACTTGCATTATGCTAACATGGCAAAACAAATTAGGCAGTAGAACATTTCAGGATGTAAAAGGATGGGTAGATATACTTGAACAGGTTAGAGTTGTAATAGTAGCTGTATTATCTACAACTAATAGTGAAACTTATTGATATGTTTTCCATTAGTGCAAAGGCTAAAGTATTTCCTCACTAATAATAATAAATGGTAGCATTTAGCATATCAATGGTACAAGCTCTTAAATTGCCTTTCCTTGTACTATATGAGCGCCCCCAAAGGGGATTTAATGCATTTTTCACATAGTGTAATTTTATCTTGCTCATACAATGTGAGACGAGTAATAACGATATTCTAATATTAATACAGGTACAGAATATACATATTGATGAAAATAGCCACGTTTTTGAGACCTCCTTGCCAAGTCATATTAAAATGACAAATAATTGCAATTGCTTAACAGCGAAATGGTGAAATGGTGCAGGATCTGTAGGCAAAAGCACATTAAGGACCAACGGTGTCCATTTGTTATCCTTTGTCAGGAAAACATGACCCCTAATGAAAGTGAATGAGGAAATACTGATTGAGGACGGTGACTCTAAACCTTCTTCTCAACAAGAGTCATGCCGTGGGTATTAATAAGAGGACTGAAAGGTGGAAACAGAGCTTTGGTTCTTAACATCTCTATAACCCGGATTCACTTTTCTTGTTTGACTTTTTAAAAATTAAAACCTGAGTATTTGGGGGCAGTGCCTGTGGCTCAAAGGAGTAAGGCACTGGCCCCATATGCTGGAGGTGACGGGTTCAAACCCAGCCCTGGCCTAAAACTAAAAAGCAAAACAAAACAAAAAACCTGAGAATTTTAAGGACTTGGGGGAAGTCTGGCTCTAGAAGAAGGACCTACAGTATAAAATGTAGGGGAGACCTCCCAGGAGAGATGTGTTTAGCAGAGATTCTCAGATAACTCGTTCTCACGTTATTTAAAACCTGAACAACTCTCAAATCAGAACCTGACTACCTCTTATAAAAGAAAAAAAAAAACTTTGCTAATTCTTCTTTCCACTGGTTAAACATTCTTTTCCCTCTTGCTTGCCTTGTCTTTGTGAAAATTATTTTTTCTCTACACAAAATATTGCTGTAAGAATTTTGGACCAGGCAAATGCCTTTTAATAGAAAACATGAAAACATGACTGTAGTTTAGGGTATTCCTCGGCACCATTTTCACAAAAATTATGATGCGTTATAAAGCAAGGCATGCCTGGTTTCATGACATTTTATACCTGCTGATTCCTATTTCAGCAATATTTAAGACATGCTGATCCTGTCCAAGATGGCGGGAACAGACACATGCATTTTTATAGACATACAGAAAAACACGTTACAGTTTCTAGCGATTTAGTCATTATTTATGCATTACCTATTATGCACCAGGAATGGTGTTAAGTATTTAGAACACCGTTGCTCAAAGTCTGTTGGGGAGGAAAAAAGCCAGCAAATCATACCAACTACTACTAATTGAACACAGTGTGTACTCGGCACCTTGTCAAGTTTCACGTGGATCATCTCCTTTAATAAAACCACCATCTGATATTGAGGACATTATTATTGCCGTTCAGGATAAGGACTCTGAGGCATAGAGTTATTTAACACATCACCCAAGATCATACAGGTGGTAAGTGTTCGAGTTGGGTCTGGAACCTAGACAGGCTTCAAATGCCTGTGCTTTTCACTGTGCCAGTTTCCTGCAGGATACAATAAAGCTGGGTAGAAACACATATTAGGAGCCCTGGAGGCACAAAGGGGGTTGCGCCTGCCTGGGGCCTGCAGTAGGAGCTGAGAAGCAGGTTGAAAAAGAGAAGAGAAATGTAATGAATAAAGAAAAACTTGCAGGGGCTCCTGGGCATCAAGTTGTTTACCATGAGTAACTGTGATAAAGTGTGACATTTCAGTCCCCCACCCACACTTGTTACTGTTTATTTCAGTAATGCTCTTTGATTCTTCCTATAAGCTTAATAAAGAGAGACATGATAAAAATCCTTGTTGGGGGAAGGAGAGCTGAAGATGTGATCAGACAAAAGAAATGTATAGGTTCTATTCCAAATGAAGTGAGAAAGTATACTTTATATTTTCCCAAATTAGTAAAGATACTTCAGAAAGTAGAGGAAATTGTAGCTGATTGATAGAAAAACAGTCATAATCTGTTGGGGGAGAATAAATTTGAATAAATAAAATTGTACGATTCTTGACCTATTCAACTTAAATTTCTTTTTATGTGTAGAGATGTGTGTGTGTACATGTTAAAACCTCATTTATCCCGCTATCTTAGTCCATTTATGCTGTGATAACAAAATATCCGATAATGAACAAGCTACAAAGAACAGAAGTTTATTTCCTCACCATTCTGGGGGCTGGGAAATTTAAGACTAAAGTTCCTGCTTCTGGTGAGGGCCTTCTGGCTGCGTCCTCATACAGTGAAACAGTGAAGACCCCAAGGAAGACAGATTCCCTTCATCAAGGCCTTCTAAAATAACAAGAATCCATTCATGAGTAGAACCCTCATGACACAAACACCTCCCTCGAGGTCCCATCTCCCAAATTGTTACATTGAGGAAAAGTTTCCAACACAGGAATTTGGGGGGACACGTTTAAACTGAAGATTAATAGCACACATTTAGTTACCTGACCACCTCTACTGTCTTTAATAGTGCCAAGAACCAGAGTGTGAGTAATAAGACTTGTGAGCATCGTAAATAATGTTATCCCTTTAATGAACTACAGGAGCCCCTAGGTCTTTGTACATAACCGTAATGAAGGTTACTTAGCCTGACCCCAAGCCTTTGTACTATCATTTACCTGATGCAGGGGCTCCCTAAATTCTCACTCAGCGTTCACTGTCTCTTAATTCCCAGACAACTCGCATATTGTAAGTTGCAGGTTTCAGGGGTGGGACAGTTGAAGCGGAAAAAGCTACAAATGGGTACAGTAATTTCAAGTATAAACTAAGAAATACACGATTAAGAAATTAAGTAAAAGTCATTAAAATACAATAGCCCCAGGTCTCTCGTAGACCTTTAATAGATTGGAAAATAACATATTATAACAACAGAGACTCCTAGTGATAACAGTGAAGTAACAAGAACAGACAAGATCATAGCATATGTTTAAGATACTAGGTATCATATACTTGAGGAAAATTTTTATCAAAATTATGTGAAAATTGTAAATTATTTTTATTTTTTAAAATATTTCCTCATCTTGATATTTAAAACTATTTAAAGGGGTGGGTGATAATTTATTTAGGATGAACACATCTTTTTGTAACAACTGTAATATAAGATGCAACTACGGTAGGAATGCCATAGTTGACCCCCTCCCTACACTGAACACCTCCTCAAGTTGACCTAATTTTCATAGACCCGACATACACATGTACATATGAGACCTAGCAGAGTAGGCCTAGTTCCTTATGTTGACCACCTCCATACATTGACTAGTTCGTTACAGTTCCTGGGTGGTCAACTGACAGAGGTTCCACCGGGCTCTTTGCATATTAGAAAGACGTAGTGGACATTTGTCACTGCTCTTCTCCCTTCTCTGGCAATAGTCATTTTTGGGGGGAGATTTTCCTCCCCTCATCTCAAATACTTTGACCAAGGCTCTACCTTTCATAGTATGGTAGAGCCTGTGATCCTGACTTAAGTCAATCAAGATATCACATTTGTCTAACCACATAGTGCTATGTTCAAAGATGCGTGCACTTGACCTAGTAGGAGTAAATTTCAGAAGGACTGCTGGAGGTGCTAAGTGAAAGCTTATGCCTCTTTCTTTCTGGCTGTTACACCAGAAAAAATGCAGATCCGGACTTGTGATCAGAAAGGAGAGCCACGCTGAAAATGGGTCCACGTGGGGGAGGGAAAATTGAGAGAGAAAGAGGGAGAAACCAAGCCTTGATAATATTACATAGCTTTGTGAGCAAATCTATTCTCTTTTTGGCTAAGCAATTTGCTAGCTTTCTTTAAAAACTTATGCTGGAGAGAACTCTTACCAATTCAATAGGTAAGAATACATGGAAACAATTAAGAAGAATCACAACTTTATTACTGGTGGGGATATGGGGAAAGTATATATACACACGAGGTAGAAACGTAAAGTATTACAGGTTTTCTGGCAACATCTATTAGCCTTCATCTGACTCCTGGGAATTTATACCTTAGAAACAACATACATGGGTCATATATTTCTAGGAATTTAAGTAGTTTATTGTAGCGTTTTTCACAGCAGCAAAAAGGGGGAAAAAAAATAAATGCCCATGAGTTGGGGAATGGCTGAACGAGAGGAACATAGACACAGCATGGAGATTTAGGACTATTATGTAGCTGTAGAAGAATGAATGAAAGCCATATCAGGTGACTTGGGGAAATTTCCATAAGGTATTTTAGAGTGAAAATCAAGATGTAGAGAAGGAGTGTACCATGAACTCATTTTTCATAAAGCAAAATCATCATCAATGTGACTGTGCGTAACTATATACGATTACAAAAGTGCAGAGAAACTATAAATAGTATTAGATTTTTAATGAAGACTATTCAGAAAGAGATGTGTTTAATGTCCAGAGGGAAGAGGGAAGAAGAAGAGAAGAAGGGGGAAGAGCTGAAAAGGAAAATACGCTTGAAATAAGCATGTTTTAGTCGATACTTAAACATTTATGTAAAATTATGTGTCTGTGGGGTATATGCATGCAGATTAGATATTCTAAATATGCATAGAGGAATTAAATACAAAAGGGGAATTTTAGGTAGTCTCTACTTTTACTGTTAGATACCTTTTTTTTTTTTTTAAAAAAGAACAATAACTGACCGAGTTTAAAAGGCATCACATGTCCATGTTAGTACGGGTAAATCTAGCAGACCAATTGTACCAGAACTGGACGGTGGTCCAAGTTCTGTACTTCTCAGACCACTCAGCTGCTTCAGACCTGGGCTTTTCCAGATGGTGGAAAGGTGTTTCCGGGATGTTTATCCCACGATAGCAGAAGTGGAACAAAAGACAAACTGATACCCACTGTTCTCTCATCTGTGACTTCCAGGCCACCGTTGTAGAATATACATTGGGTAATTTCAACCCTTTTAAAAGTATTGAGGTTTGTTGATTGACTTGTAGTCTATCCTAGAGACAGTCCTCCAGATACTTTAGGAAACTGTACACTCTTCCTTTGTGAAATGGTGGTATCTGTTACATCTAGCTGGTGCATGTTGTTGTAGAATCCTGGAAAGTTTGTTCGTATGCTCAACCTCTGATGTCGTTTTTGATCATATTTTTTAACCAACTGGTAAATTTTAAAAATTGCATATATTTGTGGGTTCAATGTGTTATTTTACAGTCCCCACAGCTTATCTTCTCAGATATACTATTTCTTAAACTCTTAAGACTAACACGGTAAATTAAGCCAAAATCAATCAAACTAAAACTAAAATACACACCTATAAGCAAGTATTATATTAGAATATTTAAGCTAGACAGAAGTAAACCTTTTTTTCCTTTAATCTAATGGGCTAAGCATCATTCTTCTGCACCAAATGAATAACAATGATTTCCTTCCAGAGACATAATTTTTAGAGTTTGGTCCAGATTATGGTTCCAGAGAGAAAAACCCTTGATCGATATATTGGAGTCGGGGCTATTTGACTTCATTTGTGAAGTAGGGTGTGCATAGAATGAAGGAGATAAAAGAAAATACGTCCCACCATGTGGTGAACATTGTTTTACTTTTTGCCTGAGCTATTTTTTCATAGTTTGACTATAGACTAACTCAGAACCACTTTTCTTGTAAAATATGAAAGACTCACATACTAAGCAGAAAAAGACTGAGGTTCTAGTTTTAGCCATACAGCAAATTATTTGTGTGGTCTTAAACCTGGCATCCGATTACCCTTGACTATAAAATGAAGAGGGCTAGACAAAGGACTCAGAGACTTCCTTTTCACTTTTGTGCTGCATTTTAACATGGAAAAATCACTCTCAACAAAAATGGGTAGTTAAAAAGAGAATGGCATGAGGAACTGTTAGGAGAATAAAGGAAATAATGGAGAACTGAAAAGTAATTTTTCTCCCAAAAGAAAAGACATCCTGTTGGATAAAGGATACACTTGTACCATCGGACACAGCTCTGCACTTCTGTTTCTGGGACCACGCATTGCTGAACCATTCCAGCCAGGCTGCTGCCTAATTTCTTAGAATATTTTGAAGGATTGAGATCTCAGAATTTTTTCAGATGGTGTCTTAAGAAAACATGACTATTGTTTAATGTCACCAATATGGCTTGTTCATTATGGAAGCAATAATTATCAAATATGCGGCTAGTAGAATGTTTCATGAAATCAAGTTGCTTGCTTTGACACACCATGTTTGTCTAAAAAAGTGGAAGGGAAACCTTGAAAGACAGGATACAGAAGAACAAAGAGTATTTCCATTAATAATGTTTTTAAGACACTGGAAAGTATATGTCCAAAAAGCAAGATAATACAAGGAGTTTATTAAATAATCAAGTTCTTGGGAGGCACCTGTGGCTCAGTGAGTAGAGCGCCAGCCCCATATACCGAGGGTGGCGGGTTCAAACCCAGCCCCAGCCAAACTGCAACAAAAAATAGCCAGGCGTTGTGGTGGGTGCCTGTAGTCCTAGCTACTCGGGAGGCTGAGGCAAGAGAATCGCCTAAGTCCAGGAGTTGGAGGTTGCTGTGATCTGTGTGACACCACGGCACTCTACTGAGGGCGATAAAGTGAGACTCTGTCTCTACAACAACAAAAATAATCAAGTTCTTTAGGATGTTCTAATAGACCCACATTAAGTCCCGTCTTCTACTCATTTGCCCCTCTACATCCTCACAATTTGCACAGTAATAGATGATGTGCCTAATGAGCCTCTGTAAGAACTTACATCATTGGAGAGTACAGAGCTATGGAACTATGTAGTACTTGCTACACTAAGGATTGCAGCACACAACATCCTATGTTAGAAACATTTTCAAAGTGAAGCACTGAAATAAGAATTCTTATTTCAATAAGAATAAGAGTTCTTATAATTGTTCTAAGTATGCAACTAATGAAAATATAATATTTTCTGGGAAGTCTACTAATAATTCTGTACATTTTTAACTGAGAATAATGCTACCATTTTCTCTCTAGTATCTTCCAATGGTTTTGAGTTAAAGTTGACAGGCCATCCATACCCTGCTATTCCTTTTCCCCTGGGTACCACAAACTTTTTAACTTCCTCGTCATTTGCATTCCCCTGTGTGTCTCTAAAACAACCGCTCGAGTACCCCTTGCCAATTTCTTAAGCATACACACTTATGCATGTCGTAAAAGGAGTGATCATCAAGCCCTGATTTGAGATCCTCAGATATATATGTTCCCCTGTGGCACTAACCAGCCAAAAGACACTTCCAAGGAAACCTCCAAAGAAAAAAGAAAAGCTCCGAAGCATAAAACTTAACCAATCCTACAAAGGAGTACAAAAGAGCGGGGAGACCAATTAATTTTCGACCCGTGACAACCTGCTTATTTCTTCACACATAAAAGTTATTACCCTTTTCGAAGCAACATTCCCACACAAGTAATTATTGGCCATAAAAATTATCCATTAAAAAGTGTGGAGGATTCTGAATAATGAAAATTGCCTTTGCTCATAACTGAATTAAATACTCAACGGTGATACGTTAATATTTTCTAACTCTGTGTTTGCCTTAGACTTGGAAACCTGGCCTAACGTGAACTTTCTAAAAGTGACATAATTAAATAATTCTTATAGTTTTGGTGGAATTGTTTCATTTTTAAATAATTAAAAATAATTTGGTGTGTCGGTCTAATAGATATATTAATTTTTACAGTGCTATACTAGATGACCTTAAACTTTTCTATTTTGTTCCCTTTTTAAATCTTGCCCTTTCTCTACCTTAATTTAATAGAAAAAGCAGGGCAAGGGTGCCACACAGACAGATGTACAACAGTCCTTGTAGCATTTAATCTCTTTTTAAAGAAATGCCAATATTGCCGCTGATGGCACTGGAGCCTTGTCCAGTAATCATGTGGGGAGTCCGCTCATCCATTTTTCAAGCTGTGTCCCTTACAATCAGTCACGGAAAATTGTGATCTAGAATATTCGCTCTTCACGAAAACAATAGAATTAAACTACAGGGCTTTGGAAAATTGCTTTCATATTCAAGCAGGGCCACATACACGCAGACACCTTGTTGATAATTTTACCGCCTGAAGAAAATGTATTGCTACTGCCACAAGCCTGTCTTTTGGTACTTTATCACTTACAAGTGATGATAAAATTGCAACAAAGAGACTTCTTTTTAATCTTACAGGTCACTGCTTGTAGTCTGGACTATCCACCCTTTTGTCCTCTCATTTAAGCTAGATAGGGTGGAAAATTCCCTTCAGTTCTCTGTAAATTTCATTTAAACAGTATCCAACACTGACTTTGCCTTCTGATTTTCAAGTCTCCAAATCTTCTAATGCATCAATTTCTTCATGTTTTAAAATTAATGTTTAGAAGGAGTTCTGGAATGTGTTTGAAATGGCTTTTAAAAAGCTAAATTATTGGCTGGATTTTGGAGGGCTCAAATATTTTTATGAAATATAAACATGGATGATAATCCATTTGGCATCAGAAGGATGCTGACTATTCAAGTGATTTTGTAACTGAGTTTCTTTTCATTATAATAACCATCAGTTTTGACTAACTACTCATGCAAGGGTTTAGAGACAGAATATCCAATCTGGCAGCATATAGTTGCCAAAAAAAAAAGGACATTTCTCAACAAACTTCTTCCTTAATCATCAAATCCTTATATAAAAAATAGTGAAGCAAATGAATAGAAAAACACTTATGAACAAGACATCTATTTTTGAGCTATTTTTTTCCTTTGCTCTTTGATTTCTGAACTTCTCAGATTGGGGGGAGGGTTCTGTCTACAAAGCCATGGATGTGTAGGGTCATGGTTTTTTTTTCCCTGCTGCAGATTTTGTGTGTTATTTTAACACCCTCTTAGCAATAGAAGAAGCCTTTGTGAATACACTAGCCCTTATAGAATATTTTATATTTTATAAATGAGGAGAAACTCACTCAAGTTTGCATTTTCTTTCTACTGAAGTACCAAAGATGCAATTCAGAATGTCTTCTCCCAAGGGGTTCCAAACAGTTTCTAAATGTAATTTTTATCTCTGATTTTAATATGCTCTCTGGCTTGCTAGCCTCATTTTACAGGTGTATAAAACACCAAAAAAGGAAAGTTAGTATCTTTTTAAGTGTTGATGAAGTCAGGATATATTGTTTACATAGCAGAGACAGGCTGCAGGTGAAGTCTCACTAAAATGCTTTTAGTGTCAGCTTCCATTTATGGAGAACCTGCTACGTGTCTGATACTGTGCTGGGTGCTTTCCATATGTTATCACTAGTCCTGGCTGGGATCTAGGAAGTTGTGCATTATTAGACACATTTAAAAGATGAGAAAAGTGATGGTTAGAGAATCTGTGTCCAGCTAGTGAAGGGCAGAGCCAGGATACAGGATACAGTGCTTTACTAACCACTAAAAATGATCTCAGCCTACAGTGGAACCTCCATAGTTGACCACACTCAACGCTGACCATCTCTTTAAGTTGACCCAATGTTCACAGACCAGCCACATACCACATATACGTATCAGCACAGCAGGCCTAGCTCCTACACTGACCCCCTCCAAATGTTGACCAGCTTGTTACAGTCCCTTGACTGCTCAACTCAGGGAGGTTCTACTGTTGTACTTTCTATGGCTAAAACACAGAGGCTTGAGAAACAAGCAAACTTAAGACAAACTCAAAGAAATGCTCCCTACTATGAAGCTAATCTACAGCTTTCATATGAAGGCTAAAACCCAGTTATAGCACAAGAAATGGGGAAAGGGGCAAGG
>CAUYRH010168574.1:0-48213 GCA_963574655.1 Perodicticus potto
ACTCCCCACACCAGAGGGGACACGGTCCGGGTCCCACTCCCCACACCAGAGAGGACGGGGTCCGGGTCCCACTCCCCACACAAGAGGGCAGGCTGTCCGGGTCCCACTCCCAACACCAGAGGGGACACGGTCTGGGTCCCACTCCCCACACCAGAGAGGAAGCGGTCCGGGTCCCACTCCCCACACCAGAGGGGATGCGGTCCGGGTCCCACTCCCCACACCAGAGGGCACGCGGTCTGGGTCCCACTCCCCACACCAGAGGGCACGCGGTCTGGGTCCCACTGCCCACACCAGAGGGGACGCGGTCTGGGTCCCACTCCCCACACCAGAGGGGACGCGGTCCGGGTCCCACTCCACACACCAGAGAGGAAGCGGTCCGGGTCCCACTCCCCACACTAGAGGGGACGTGGTCCAGCTCCCACTCTCCATACCCGACGGGATGTAGTCTGGGCCCTGCTCTCTGCTCCTGAGGAGGTCAAGTTGAGCCTGGCTCTCTGGCCCAGGGGCTTTGGGCACAGAGGCTGACCAGGTTCGCACTCGAGAGGCATCATTTGTTTTAGGTACATGGGCCTCGGTGTTCATCCGCCCGTTTGCTCATGGGTCCACCCACTCCCCCGTCCATCTGCCTGTCCACAGATGCGTTCACTGCACTGATCTCTTTGCGGAGCTTCTGTCTTGTGGGCCACGGAATTCATGGTGTTTTCTGGGTGCTATGGGCCATCCTCAGGAGTGTCCATGCGGGGGTCCTGTTTTCACCCTGTTTCATGGAGGGAGAAACTGAGGTGCCAGAGGTGCTGCGACCTGTTTGAGGCCCACGGCACTGGGCAGAGCCACTAGTTCTTGGAGTTGGGGACAGCAAGACCCCAGGAGCTGATGATTCACCTGTCATTGAGGCTGCACGCCAAATGTGTGCCCCCATTGCCTCTCATAGAAGGACCCTTCTCTGGGGTCACATGGTGCCCCCGGCCTCTGTACCTTGTTCCCAGCCATGGCACGAGGGATGGCCTGTCCTTCCTCTGGAGCACTTCACATTCAAATTCTGTCATTTGCTGTGTAGACAGGAGGCTCTGGATCAGGCACTGAGCCTTGCTTGTCCCTACTATAGGACAACAGGTGTCACAAGGGCCACAGGGAGATCTTTGCACAGCAGCTGAGCCTCAGGGTGCAGCACTCATGCCCACTTTCACTGTCCTGATGCCCACACACCTGTGAAGGGTCCTTGCAACTTTCTAGCAGCCGAAAAGAGACGTTCCCTTTTCTTCCCAGTGCCCTGTTTTCACGGTGGACTGACTATCGTCCTGTGTCTGACTCAGGGTGACCACTGCCCCTCTGTCCTGACACCTCAATGACACCTCCTGCTCTACAGTTTCTAGGAGACTTCTCGCAGGTTTTTTTGGACAGGGCCAAGTTTGAACCTGCCACCTCCAGTATATGGGGCCAGAGCCCTACTCCTTGAGCCACAGGCGCCGCCCTCTAGGGGACTTTTCATACAAAGGCCTGAGAAATCCTGCAGCAGCCTGGCGTGACGGGCAGCAGGCTGTGCCACATACTCAAGTTGCTGCAGCAACCTGCTCTTCCAACGCCAGACGAACCAGCCTTCAGCAGCTGCGAGCTCGTTCTGAAATTCTGCATCATGCAGATGCAGGTTCTGGGCCTCAGACAAGTGGTGGGGATTCTGGCACGCTCTCGCCCCTAGTGGAAATTCAGTTGGAGGGTGATATGGTCCCAGCCAGGCCCCTGGGGTGCAGAGCACCCTGCCACTCCCACCGCCCACCCCTTGCTGCTGGTTGTGCTCCCAGGTGAAAGGGGCAGGACGTAGGGGCAGGAAGGCTCCGTGGACAGATGTGGAGGATGCGGAGACGCAGCAGTGGGCTGTGTCTCCCGACTCCTGCTTGGTGCTGACGCCCCTGACAGACCACCGGGAATCACAGACTGTCTAGGCTAACATTATCCTTCCGAAAATTAAAACAAATAAAATCAATTAAAAAAAAAAAAACTGGAAAGACACACTCCACCTTGAATTGCAGCTACTTAAGTATCTTTGTTTAACAAAACCAATAAAAAAGGTTTCCTTAATAGAGCTGTGACCTATACTTGTGAATTCCTATGAATTTCCTACGTTGTTGGAATTGCAAATCTAGATGACAGGCACAGAGAGAACGGCTCAGCGAGTTGCTCTACAATGAACGGTCGCCCCTTGTGTTTATTTGTGCAGTCCGCATGTCCACTGAATCTCAGCACTCAGCACAGCCCTGCACACCCTGCGTGGGACCCCGCCTTGGTGACAGTGTGGCTTGGTCTGGATGCCGTAACCGGGCCTCCCATTCCCACTTCCCTGGCCACACCGGGCAGGTGCCCTCTGCTGTTGCGGCACCTCCTTTATGGGATGCGATGGGACAAGCAGGAGCTGCCAGGCCACATAGAGGCCAAGGGGCCAAAGGCAGCAGAGCAGAATCATCCCCAGCTAACCCCATCCTAAAGCTTCATCAAGAGAGAAAATCTTCAAAAAAAAAAACCACCCAAAACTTAAAAACCTCAGCCTGTGAGAAAAATCATCTAGAAATCACACTGATTTCCTTAAAATTAAAAATCCCTCTGACTCACTGTGGTTACTGCTGTCCCTGGCAGGGTCTGCTCTGAGCGCAGCGCCTCTCCCCTGGCTAGCGGCATGGCAGTGCCTCCCACCGTGAGGGCTCAGGGACAGGCGAAGGCTCCCTGGAGGGAAGTGCGGCCAGCTCACCCCGCACGGCTCTGAGTTAGACGCTTTCTCGGCGTCTTTGCTCCATTTGTCAACGTACAATTACTGTCACTGTGTGTGTCGCTGGGCGTGAGGTTGCCGGTGCCAGTCAGCATAAAAAAAATGGCTGTAATGTTGGCATAATTTTTCATTATCGTCTTCATTAACCACAGCGTGCGGAGGAAGAGTTTGCCTGCACCCAGCCATCGTCATGACAACGCTGCCAAAGCTGCCTGCCCAGCGTCCAGCGAGGGGAGAGGCTGGACAGCCTCATTATTCCGCCTCCTGCATGCCCTGCCCGTGCCAAGGGGGAACCAGCGCACGGGCCAGTGATTTATCCCCCGGGACCCCTCCTGACAGCCTGGCGTGGTGTCTGGGCTGGAGGCTGCGCTCTGATTTCACAGTTTAATTACTGCTAATCGGAGGTGGCAGAGCTAATGAGCCGCCAGCCAGGCAGCAGCAGCAGCTCCCGGCCTGCCGGACTCTGGACATCCTCCCTGTGGCTCCTCCCAGCCAGCTCTGAGCCTTCAGGAGGCCACTTGTGTGACTTTTCGTGTGACAGGAAGTCTCCGCAAGTGTGGAGATAGGAGGCCATAAACCAAACACCACCGCGGGGGCCAGTTGCAAACACACACTGACATGTCAGGAATGCTGCTGCCACATCTCCACATGGGGCTGTGTGGACCCTGGAGACCCCACGTCTTCCTCTGACGCTGGGGGCCAAAGAATGGTCCTAGCCACATTGGGGCTCCCTGGCTCCTGACACAGTGCCCTGATCCAGCTCTCTCGGATCTCTGAACAGCTTGGGCAACATGGGGCCACCGCTTCCACGTGCCACATGGCCCTGGGCCCTCGCGTTCTCAGCCACGCCCGTCTCCCCCCACCCACGTCCTGCCTGCTGGGCCTGCTGTCTTTGTATCCTGAACGCCGGTCACTGCACAGTCCACCTAGATCTTTCTCACCTGGCCCCGGCAGTTCCCACTGTCTGTTCTTCGGGGAGCACAGCAGGGGGTGGGGGTGTCTGAGGGCAGCAGTTGGATGCAAGGCCTCCACTTGCTGCCTCAGCAGTTCCGGTGTGGGGGAAGTGCCAGCACAGGCTGCTGAGTCCACGCTCAGCAGAGGCCCTGCTGCGCTCTGCGGGTTGTGTGACCTCCATGCCCACGCGGCTGCTCACCTGGGAAGAGCCACCGCTTCCCTCTGCCACCGCCTCTGTCAGCACTGCGTCTGCTTCCAGAGTGCTGCTCTGCAACTGAGATGCAGATCCCAGCACCCTGAAGTCTGTTCGTTTAACCCAAATTTAATTTCAGAAACACGTCAGACTGTGTTTAGCTTTATGTAGAGCTAGAGTTTATGTAGGCAGATATGACTGGAAGTTTCTGTTGGGTTAAGTGCATCGGTCATAGAAGGTGTAATGTCATTACAGCGAGCCATTGTCATTCAGTGATAATACTAATTAAGAATTTGTAACAGCCACACATGAATAAACCAAATTTTCTTTTTCTTTTTTTTTTCCGAGACAGAGTCTCAAGCTGTCACCCCTGGATAGAGTGCCGTGGCATCACAGCTCACAGCAACCTCCAATTCCTGGGCTCAAGCGAGTCTCTTACCTTCACCTCCCAAGTAGCTGGGACTACAGGTGCCCGCCACACGCCTGGCCATTTTTTTTGGTTGCAGCCGTCGTTGTTTGGCGGACCCAGGCTGGATTCGAACCCGCCAACTCAGGTGTACGTGGCTGGCGCCTTAGCCTGTTGAGCCACAGGCACCGAGCCGAGAAACCAAATTTTCAATGAAGTATTTTCATGTTGAAGTCTGAGTGATCCCCCCATGGTGAACTGGGGTCTCCCTGCTACTGTCAGACTTGAGACCGGGGGCAACATGCGCGCGAAGCTGTTGTCCCCTCGCCTGCCTTCCTGTGCTTTCCCAAAGGTGCCCTCCCACTGTCACTTGTGGGGAGGGCCTTTGTTAGGAAAAGTGTTACCCAGCACCATGCGAGAGCCCTGCTGCCCAATAACGGAATAGACCTGAGAGAGAAATCTCAGGAAGTCTTCCGGCCTTTGGTTGGTTCTAAGACTCATGCTCAGACAGCACAGCTGACTGGCCACATGGCCAGGGTCCAGGTGTGAAGATGCTGAATTTACTCCATTGCCAGGTGAGGCCTCTGTCCCCCAGGGCCGGGGGCTGTGGGCACGTGGCCAGCACGGGCAGCAGAGGGGATGTCATGCCCCTCCAGCAGCTCCCTCTGACCTTCTACCTCTGGAGACGTGCACCCTCCCAAATCAGCTGCCATCCAGTGATGAAGCCCAAGCAGCCCCAATGTGCCAGCCATGCAAATGAACCCTTTTGGGAGTGGATGCTGCGGCCTCAGATAGCAGCTGCCAGCGGATAAGGCTCTTGGCTCTGTGACAGGCTATGCCTCCAGGTCCCGCCCAAGGAAATCTTTGAGGTGCTTCAGTTGTGCATCAGCATCAGGAGTGGGCACCGCGGACGCAGTCTAGCCTGCAAGGGGCCATTAGATAGCCAGCAGGGGATAGGACGGCTCCTGACAGCCAGGAGGGAAGGATTTAGTTTTAAACATGTTTACTCCCCAGACCGGCTCTGGCCAGGCCTCCTCTCCATGGATGACCTCACTCACGAATGGCCTTGATCCCCCTAGCATTGCCTCTTCATCTTCTGGGACGAGGGCCAGAGCCTCCTCCCTCGCCCTGCAGGGAGGGTCAAGGCCCACGTGACACAGTTTCTGTGGACGTGGGGGCTACAGCGCCTCTCCCCTAGATATCCTGGCTGTGCACCCTGCCCCATACCATGCCCTCGCTGCTCCTCCCAGCCCCTCACACCTCACCCTGACATACAGGGATGGAGGTGACATCAAAGTAAGTGGAAGCTTTCAGTAACACCCTCCTTCCACTGCTGGGGGTGGGCAGGGCAATCTTTGGCTCAGATTTAGAGACAATAGATGTGTCACATGAGTGAACTGATCAAGATATTCCTGAAGGACAACTCTGCTGGAAAGGGAGACCTACCAAGTGTGAAGAGAGACAGGGGACAGAATGTGGCCAGGAATGAGGGGCCGAGGGCACAAAGCCCCAGCTTGACCATGGGGTAGGCAGGCCCACTGGGGTGCAGAGCTGAGGGGGACACACAGCACATGGAGGAGCCCCACTTGCCCCAAGCTCTGAGACGGTGGCAAGGCTGGGAGGAGAGTGCTGGCCAGGTGGGCAGGCCTTGCTCACACCAATGGAGCTGGCCAGGAGGACACAGGCTAGGTCCTGGGCAGGCTGCAGTCCGACAGTGGCAGGTCACCCCTAGGAGAGCGTGAGGTTTGGGGGTGAGGAGGAGACGGCCAGGAGCCTGGACAATTTATCCACTCAGGCCACCTCAAGGGGCAAGTTCAAGGTCAGCAGTGAGGGCTGCTGGCCTGCATGGCTCTCCTACCCCCCCACCCCCACCGGCCTCAGATTTCCCAGGTGTAACTCCTCAAATGGTCTCCCACTTGCTGACAAAGTGTGACATTATTGAAGCTGTATTTCCTGAGTTGTTCCAATTTACAATGTATAACAAAGCTGCTGTCTGCTGTGACATAAGGGATGGTCAGTGAGGTGGCCTCTCAAACATGAAGAGATTGGACCTGGGCAGGGAGCTGCGGGGCCACCCTGGGCATCGGAGCTGGGGGAGGTCCTGACAGGGCACTGCCATCATGAACAGAATGGTTTGTTGTCTCTGCAACTTTAATGGAGGGGAGCCAGCCAGGGAATGCAGGCTCGCTCTCTGGGCATCATGGAGGCCACAGACCCTGATTGGCCCAGTGGGTGCTTACAGCAAGGTCCAGCTAGCTGCAAAGCGTGTCCCCAGCCTGTGCTCTGCCCACACGGCCTGTACTGTCCTGCCCCGATGGAGCAGAAGCAGAAGGCCCTAGCTCAGTCTGAGGGCCGAGATCCTCGTCTGATCTGCTGCTGCCTTTACCAGAGGTGGAGGTCCAGCTAGAAAAGTGTCGACCCCTTTTCATAAATGGGAGGCTGGGTGGCCAGGGCATGGGAAGTTGGGCGCTGACTCAGGTGGGTAGGTCTGGGTCCTGAACGAGGGTTTCTCACAGTGTAGTTGGAGCCCCCGTGATAGCAGTTAGTGGAATGGTCTCTGCTATCATTTCATTAACTGATAGCCCTGGTTCTACTTTGAGGCTTGGTAATGTTAGAAGCCCGCCAGATAAGTGCTATTTGGGCCAAATCAACCTTTAAACAAGAATGCAACAAAGCTCTTGTTCCAGAGGAATAGGATTTTCTTCTTGAGCCCAGGCGTGTTTTCTTTCCTCTTTCTAACAGGTGTATTGGCCACAGGGCCAAGTATCTTCTTCACTGTCCTGCAGTGTCACCAGGGAGTCGCTTGCTGTGTGTCCCCCCGTAAGGCTGCATCCCTGGGTGGTCCAGCAGCTTACGCCTCTGGGAGTTTAGACTGTAACAGGAAGGACTTTCCAACATTTATTTACTTATTTCCTCTCTCTCCTCCCTCCCTCCCTCCCTCCTTCCCTCCCTTCCTTCCTTTCTCTCTTTCTTAACAGCAGCTCCATTTTTTTATTGTGGCAAAATATATATGATATAAACTGCCATTTTAACTTTTCAAAGTATATAACTCAGAGGCATCAACTACACTCAGTCGGGAACAGACACCACAACTTCTGCTTTATTTCCTAAAACCCCAGACAGAAAGTCCCAGCCCACAGCAAGCAGCATCTCCGTCCCTCTTGCCCTCCCTGCACCTCGCACCTACTTCTGCCTCCATGGAGTTGCCTGCTCGAGGTCTTCCATACAAGAGGAATCAAATACTATGTGTTCTTTTGCCTTCAGCTTATTTTATGCCTTCAAGGCTGATCTGAGCTGGAGCATCAGTCAGCACTTAACGTCCACACCCCCTTATCCGGTCCCTCCTTTGATGCGCCCTCGGCAGCCCCTCCCGTTGGTCGCTGTGAACTTGGTGCACACGTGCGTTTGGTCTCGCTTTCCCTTCTAGGCCCAAGGGGAGAATTGCTGGATCATATGGTAATTCCACATGCAACTTCTGAAGAACTGCCAGACTGTTCTCCGTGGTGGATGCCCCACTCCACATTCTTGCCACAGTGCACAGCACTCTAATTTATCTGTGTCCTCACCAACACTTGTTATTTCCTGATTTTTAAAATTATGGCTGTCCTAGTAGGAGTGCAGAGGCTTCTCTCCTTGCTTTACAGTCCTGGTGAGTGCTGGTGCCTAGCGCCTGTCTGCAGGCGTGGTGGCCACTGGTACATCCTCCTCCGCAGAAGGTCTACTCAAGTCCGTTGTCCATTTTTAACTCCCGTGTTTGTCTTCTATTTAATGAGTTGTAGAAGTTCTTTATATATTTTGGATAATAAACTTTGATCAGATATGTGCTTTGCAAATATTTTCTCCCGTCTTTTGGAGCACCTTTTCACTCTCCCGCCAACATCTTCCCACACCTGTGAATGCTCGCAAGGCACAGGTGCCGTCTTGCAAAGCCGGCGTATTGCGCTGTGGGAAGTGAGGGCCTCAGCGTCTCTGCTGCTGAGCGACACCTGGTGTCATTAGGCACCCCTTCCACCGGGCACCCGTCCCACGAACTCAAAACGGTGTGCACAGAAACTCTCCACACAAAGTGCCCAGTGTATGTTTTGAAAGTGGGCAAGTTGGGTGGAGACCCACACTTTGGGGAACCCTGAACCCTGGTCTGGTATGAGTGTTGACATCACAGCTTTCTCCTCTGGGCCTGCTCAGCCCTCCTTGCCACCCTAGAGCGGGTGGGTTCCTCTGTATTCAGGGCTTCCATAGACCACCTGTGCCCCACTGGTGATGATGCAGAGAGGGTGCATCACTGACATTCATCCCCGGTGATGACGCACCATGGATGTTTACCCGCCCCGCCCCATGAGGACGCAGTGAGGGGGCACCATGGACATTTACTCCCCACCTTCGTGATGACGTAGCGAAGGTGCTCTACAGTCGTTTACCCCCAATGATGACGCACCATGGACGTTTACCCCCCTACCCCGTGATGTCGCATCAGGGCACTCTGGACATTTACCCCCAGTGATGACACACCATGGACATTTACCATCCCCCCCCCGTGATGACGCATGAGGGTGCTCTATGGACGTTTACCCCCAGTGATGACGAACCATGACGCACCATGGACCTTTACCCGTGATGACGCAGTGAGGGTGCTGCACAGACGGTTCCAAGCGGGGAAATCTCGTGTGGTGATTTCCTCCCCCAGAGCCAGGCCCTCCCCTGCGGGCTCCCTGTTTCCATGCACCCTGGGCTGGGGCTGCAGAGCCCAGCAGCTGCCTGTGTCCTGAGACCACACACCGTCACTCTAGACTGGGGTCCACGTTTGGAGGCAGAGCCCAGGCCTGACCGAGCCCCTGCCCACGCGGATGAATTCTTCCAGCCACGTTCATGCAGGGCCCCATGACCCCCTCGTCTGGCGGGTGGGGAGGGTCCAGGGGATGAAAGTGACCCACGATCCTGCCCTTTGCAGCCCACAGGTCAGCCGGTCGGTCGACGGTGGCAGGTGGGGGTGGGGCCCCGGGACGGGCGGTAAGCGTGAGGCCAGCCAGGGCACGGACCCCAGACAGGCCCAGGAGCAGGCAGGCTCCCCCAATGGCCTCGGGCTCCCCGGGACACCCAGCGGGAATGAGGAAGGGACGCGTGGGAGAGCCACAGGCCGAGCCGGCCCTCACGCTCCTCCGCAGCGCCTCCCACTTTGTCTACGGAGTAACAGGCTAACCCTAACTGGTTAGAGCTTCAGAGGAAAAACGACAGGCGAGGAGAAGCCAGCAGAGCCCGTCGGGTTGAGGCCTCGGCGTCTAAGGGGTGCCCCTGTTCAGCAGGAGGGGACAGCAAAAGTGCGTTTCTCCCCGAGACACGGAGACACGCCAGGGTCTTCCCGTGGAGGAGCCCGCTGTGCGCTAGACCTCACTGTCGGCCAGGGCGGGATGCTGTCGGGAGCCCCACGCTGAGACAGCAGCGGGAGAACGGTGGAGAACCTGGAAACACAGAATGATTGTTCTTGCTATTGTTCGGCATTCTTACAACCAAACCAGGCCTCTGGGAGAGTTTTCACCAGAAGCCTGTGGAGGTCAAGTGCCAACCTCACCAGTTGCCGTGGTTCCTACAGGGGACAGTGGCAGAGGGGCCTGTGGGGTTGCTGTCCCCCCCTTCCCATCTTACGCCGCTCATGCGTCTGCTTCCTGGAAGCCTCGGGGCGCTCCCTTTACAGGCCCCAGGCCCACCGGCCTCCTGCTGCACAGTCTGGGGAAGACGCGTCCAGACCAGGAAGGATGCTTACGTCTTTATTTTCCACTTATTTTTTTGCCTTTTTACTGTAATTTCGTTATATCCTAAGAGATCTTAGGTATAAAAAAGCTTTGATACATGTTCTAAATTATATCTTCATTTTGTTTGTAATTCAACAGTGAATACTGCTCCCTGTACAACACAGAAATAATTAAATAAATGAGATTATAATGAAATCAATAAACAGCTTTCAGATTTATGTTTCTGGTTTTAGAGAAACAACAGATCAAGTGTTTGCACATGATAAGCTCCATCCTGGCCCTACAGGACAGGTGCTCAAAGCATGGCTGCTATTGTCGTGTGCCCTGAGGGCTCTGGGGTGGAAGGGGTGGCAGTGTGGCCCCAGGCAGTGGTCTCCTGACACTAGCCCCTAAACAAGAAGAGAAATGGGTTTGAGCCTTTGGTTAGCGTGGTACAAGCTGACTCCTCTATTTTCAGACGTATGCTACGTGACCATATGTACACAATATCTCATGCTCACTGAACAAGTCATTAAACACCTACTATGTTCAAACACAGTTCTGGAGGCTTAGATCAGGGATCAACAAAATACGTGTTATATTGAATATGACACACGTATTTTTATAAGGACGACAACTCCTGTATATGTGTTAGTGATAATGTTGACTGTAACACTGTCTCTTCTGCCTTCTTCAGCAGGTAACCTCTTCTTCTGGTCTATCTAAGTACCATTATTCTGGAGTAGTTCAAATTTAAAATATATTACAGGAGTAGAAATACACAGCTTAGTTTCTAATATGCAAAATAAAATTGTGGAGCAGTGTGAGACAGGCTATTTTCTCACAAGAAGACTCCCCAAAATTCTTGTAATATAAAAAAGGACAGAAACCCACCCGGCTTAGCTGGAGAATGCTTACAAGTTACTCTTTTCACCTTTGTCAGAGGGTAAACTTCATAACTAGACTATGATATAAGGGAATTAAAAGGAACACTCTTTTTTCTTGTGAGAAGGGAGAGCGAGGCAAGACAGGAAGATACCACATGGGTGTCCCCATCTGGTATCTGGGACCACAGTTCTCTCAAATGTCCCTGTCTGATGAGGCTGTTCTGTCCACCTGGATACCAACGCCTGCTCTCATCTGGAGCCTGGAGTTTCTGTGGCTGTGCTGGCTGGGCAGCCCAAATAAGAACCCCAGGCTGAGGCCCAGATGGCCACCCAGACAGGGACACGGCACACGGGGACTGCGGTGGCCACAGGAGGAGGCAGGCAGCACAGCATGGCTTCTCCAGGCCTCCTCAGGCTCCCCTCGGTGTCACGTGGGGGCTGGGCATGTTGGCTGGAGGCCGCCTTGGGTTTGGTCCTTCCAGGTCTCTGAGATCTGTTCCCCTGGGCAGGGCAAGGTGACCACACAGTGGGGACCAGCGCTGGACACTGGTTTACAGTCAGAGGAACCAAGGCGAGCACATGACCCGAGAGCACCCAGACCCTGGTGGGCAGAGTAGTGGGCTGTGGGCTCTAGCACCAGAGGCGGCAGCTGAGGTCAGATTGCTGGGGCGGTGTCCCCTGTGCTCTTGGGGACCACCTCAGGGAGCCAGTGTGTGCTAAGTGTGGACATCACAGAAGGTTTGTCTGAGGCCCTGCCCTGGCTATTCTGTGTGGTCTGGGTGCGTCCCCCACTGTCCTGGGTGGGGGCTGTCGGAAGGGGCCAAACTGGAGGACCACTGGGGCCCTGGGGCCCTCTTACAAATTACAAATAAATTCACTAAATGAGGCCCACTCAGAACCCTTGGAGGCAACTCAGCCTTGGCCCCTCCAGGCACAGCCTAGCACTGATGGCTGCCCAGAGGCCTCGCCACTGACTTTTTGGGAGCTGAGTCCAGGTTCAGTGTGGTCCCTATCTAACCATGTCACCTTACATTCTCCTGTGGCTTTTATTTCTGCTTCTGTGGACTGTGAGCTCCCCAGTGGTGGGGGACACATCCTTGTCCACTCGAGACCCTTTGATGTGTAGTTCTTGACAGAACCCCAGGCAGCCCATGGAAGACATAGGGCTTCCTGCTGTCATGGTCACCTCACGTCAACAAGCCAGTGCCCATGTGGAGCTGGGCATGACCGAGTGACACTTGGATGTGCTGGGTGCTGGGCAGAGAGGCCAAGCAGGGCATGGACAGTGCCATGGGCTCAGAGGTAAGTGCTCGGCTCCTTGCACGTCAACAGAGCACCTGTCTCTGTGCCCTGCCACCCAAACCTCCGTAGCTTCAGTCACTAAGAGCACTCACCACTCACACCTCCTCTCACGTCCCTCCCCAGCAGAGGGTTTTGCAACTTGGTCAAGGCTTGAGATGTGTCTCCTGGCCTCCGCCAGGTCCGAGAATGTGGCTCCTGCTTACATGTGACCTGGAGGAGCCACCCTGCAAGTTTGTGTGCTGTTGGCACCAGAGTGGTGCATGTCTGCGAGAAGGTTAGCGGGAAGAGCCCCAGGTGAGGGGGACAGAGCATCCAGAGGCAGCTGGCTGTGGAAGCGGAGGGGAGGGAGCTCAGGGGCAGATGTTTCCACAGGCTGCTGAGGGCACCCTCCTATTTCTAACAAGGTCGGATCTAAAGTTCTCAGCCGGGAACTGGTGTGCCAAAGACACCCCGAAACTGTCAGGGCTCATCCTTCCTGGTCTTGCCTGGGTCCTGCCATGGGAGGTGCAGAGGGGCTGAGGACCCTCAAGGGGCCTAGACAGCAGGTCCTCAGCACCTCCAGCGTGTGACCGTCTTCTGGGTTTGTCCACTGCTTCCGTTACCAGATTCAGGTTCAGCGTTTCTGGCGAGACTGTGGTGCAGTGGGCTCTGCTTACATCCTGTCAGTATGGGAGGCCGGAAGCAGGGGATGCCATGCTTACTCTCCTGGCTGGGCCTGAGCTGCCAGGCCCCTCCCGTCACTCGGAGTCACCATCACTGGGCGATCCTGGGGGCTGGCTAATGCCCCACCCCACACAGGGCTGCAGTTGCAGCCCTCGACCCTGCCCTAGTCTTTAAACCACTGGAAACACACAGCCCAGTTTGAAAGAAGAATCTTTAAAGATGGAAGACAGAGCCCAAAGAGATAATAATAGTAAAAATAAAAAGAGGCAAGTGGCTCAGCTTTGAGAAGATGCCGAGGACCAAGGGGTATTTCACGTGGCGTCCACAGCACATCGATGGCCACCAAGTGCTTTGAAAAGAACAGAAGAGTCCAGACTCCCCCTTCGTCCTGGAGTCCTGGCCAACACTCCATCCTGAGAACCAGCGCGCAGGTGGCACCGACACGGCCCTCCCCGCCCTTCCTCTACCTCTCCTCCCCTCCTCCATCTATTTTCCTTCGCTTTCTTTCCAGTATTCTTATTTTCAATATCTTTCTCTCCTGGCACACTTAGATTTTAGAAACATCTTCCCTTGTTCAAGTTCAAACACCAGTCAATCCTTGTCAGATATACCAGCATCACGAACAAGAGGAATCAGAGACAGACCAGGATCTGTGGTTGATTTTTTTTTTTTTTTTGCCTGTGAATGAGAAAGTAACTTTATTTCATCTTAGGGCATGGGCAGACATCCAGTCTCGGGACCTCTGGGGCTGCTGCTTGGTGCCGGCAGCTGTGGTGACGCTGAACATGCTGCCTCCACCGTCTGGCTCAGGGGCTGTGACAATGTCAGTGGCCTAGAGGTCCCTTATCCTCGTGGTGCTTCTCAAAGTGACTGTGTTTGTGGATGTTGTGGAGACGGCCCTGGTGGGTCACAGGGCTCCTCCATCTTCATATCAGTCACCATGCCAGACAGGACCTGCCCTCGGATGGAGACGTGTCCTGTGGTCTTGTCTGCGTAGGCACCCTCAGTGGCCTCTTTCAGAGTCTGGAAACTGATGTCTTTGTAGCACTACTGGAGCTGCTGCTTGCCAGCTCATCCTACAGGCCCCTCTTGTGTTGAGAGCTGTTCGGCTACTTTGGCAGGTTTGCTCAGTCTGACTGTCCACCCTCTTTCTGGCTGCCTGAAACGAAGGGCCATGGTTGAATTCTATGGCCTGAGTTTCTGCGTGGACACAGCCCTCCACTCCCTGGACTTCTGGGTTGCTCAGGTCAGGTAACACGCCAGAGCACGAGTCCAGTGGTGCAGGGGACTTGGGGTGACCCAGGCGGTCCTGTTGGAGGCAGTGCTGCCCTTCCAGAGACTCAGGAATTATTCTCATGGATGAAAACAAAGTCTGGACAGTACCTTGGGTGCAACATTCACAGCTATTTTCACTCCTTGGCAACTGATCTGACAGACAGCATGTCAGTGTGATGGGCCAACGATTAGTAATATCTGCTCATCATTCCACATGCAAAGCTGAAAATAAGACTTAGAAGAAATGGAAATTTGCTTATAGTTATTTATTTACTTTAAAGGCATTGACAGACCTCCCAGTAAGGTGTCTACCAAAAAGCTAGTTCCTTGACTCACCACTGAGGACAGGGTTTTAATCAATAACATTCACACAAAGTGACTTCTGTCTTAAGCCACCTTTCGAAAAATCTTTACACCAGAGCATAAACATGCCCCAATTCAAACCAGACTAGAGTAAAAATCAATGCATACAAGAACCTCCCCCCAAGGAATCAGAAGTTAAACCCCAAAACCCACATCCAACCCCTACTCAGCCAGAGTCCCAGATGCCACAAATTTGCTTCAATTTCCTTGCTAGGGACAGGAAGGAAGGTGAGGGGCTCAAAAATGTCGAAACCAGAACTCCACCTATTTGGGTTAAGGTAAGGACTTAAAATGTACTTTTGAATATCAGCATCAGACTCCCCCCATGAAGCAGCAACTCAGGTTTGTGACCAACTCTCCAGGGTAGCACACCAGCTCAAGGCTGTCTCTCAGGAGGGTCCCCCCCGGCTGTCAGGGTCCTCAGACAGTGCCCCCAGGCCGTGGCCTCGCCATGAAGGTAACATGACCCCAGTGACAGTGCTGTGGCTGGGAGTCCAGCCTGGTGCCTGCCTCTCTGAGTCAGGGTCATAGGACACCTGGCAGGTGAGAAGGCCAAGAGGCAGTCAGAGCAACCCCACTGCCGCCCCCCACCCCCGCCTCACACATGCTGTACCAGGCTCCACGTTCTTCTGGGAAGTCCCTCTGTACTGGGAGCTGCTACCTTGCACCCTCCTGGAGCTTGTTTCCTTATGAAGCGCCTGCTTCCCATTCTCGGACCCAGAGTCTAGCCGGGAATGTCTGGGGGTACACAGACCAGACAGACATCATGACCCCCAGAGGCTCGGGAGTGGCCCTGATAGTCAGGCAAAGGCTCTGGCCTGGTGACTTGCAAATGGGACCCTGCAAACTCCCTTTCTTTGCCACAGGAGTGGTGGGCTGGCCTGTGGCCTACAGTCTATCAGAACAAGGTACCTCTTCACCGTGCCCTGTCCCCATATCCTGCTTCTGACAGGCAGGCAGGGCCCAGCATCCTCCCACCTACTGACCGAGCTCCGCATGCTTCTTCCCCACCCCCGGCTTCCCCACTTCCCTACATGTGGTTCTTTCTCGCATAAGCAAGCAAACACGCTCTTCTTGCCCAGCCTTGGGAGACGCCTGCAGCCTGTGGCCGGGCTGGAAGTCTCTCCTTCCCAAGTCCAGACCTTGTTTCATTTGATATACTACATGTGAGTTTTATTATCACACAATTAAAGCAGAGTGCCAGCTAAGTCACCATCTTGACCGGCTTGGACAAAACCAAATTCTTGGAATGACAGACAGTTAACCCTTTGTAGGTCAGAGTGGTGATCATCGCCTCTCTGCAGTGGCCTCACAGACACCTGTGTCCTCCCTTCCGCAAGTGCCACCAACACCAACCAGGCCTGGGCCTTGACCGAGATCAGTCACGCTGCCGTACGTGCTCTGCACTTGCGGAGGAGATGAGCCCGTGCCAAGAGAGGGTCCCACTTTCTCAGTAGAACCCACGCTCTCCTCTTATGTCACCACCCCGGTTCTGTCTCAGTCTCATAAACCTGAGGGAACAAGACGGGCGTGAGTGGCATCCCAGGCAGCTCGGCTCGGGGAGGTTCAGGGCCGTGTCCAGGCGATTCTGCTCTCCCAAGTTGCTGCCCTGCCTGCACCCAGCTGTCTGACGTAACAGCATTCCAAGGGTTTTGTGTTATTTCCAACTCAGTACCCTGCTCGGTCTCCTGCCAGCTCTGGTCACAGCCCTGTGGAACCACCAGCTCCTGCGAGCGCCGCCATCCTTTGTGTGCTCAGGAGGCGCGTCAGAAACACCCACAACGGCAGCTTCAGACTGGACACCTCAACGCCCAACATGCCTCTTCGTTGTCGGCGGCTCCAGACTCTCACAGGTGGACTGGACTCCTGGGAGTGGGCAGAGCTGCCGACTTCCAGGCTCACTCACTCCACCACCAGAGGGGCCAGACCCAGGTGGCCTGTCCAGCATGCAGTGGCTCTTCCCTGGTCATTCAGCCCCCAGCCCTGCACGGAGTCACAGGTTGTGCTAATGCACAGCTGACGGGTGACAGTTCCGAGTACTGACCAAAGTTCCACTGACCAGTTCGTGGAAGAATTAAACTCATGACCTTAGCCTTGGTGCGGCCTCCAGTCAGCTGAGAATCCAGGGGCTAAGTGAGCCAGGCTTGGGCGTGCGTGGTGTCAGGTGGGTTCAATCACAGGAGGCTCCAGGAGGTGAGCCTGGCACCAGGGTTTGAGGAGAGAGTGGATCGCCCAGGGGGTGCCCCGCTCTGCCCCCTGACTGGTCACCCAGCCATGGGAAGGTGCTCGGGGTTGGCCCCAGGGGGTGAGCCCCAGCCCCGCCCTTCCCCTTGACCAATCACCTAGCCATGGGAAGGTGCTGGGGGTCAACCCCAGGGGGTGAGCCCCAGCTCCGCCCTGCCCCTAACCAATCACTTAGCCATGGGAAGGTGCTTGGGGTTAACTCCGAGGGTGAGCCCCAGCCTCGCCCTGCCCCCGACTGGTGACCTAGGATGGCAAGGTGCTTGGGGTAGACCCTGGGGGTGAGCCCCAGCCCTGCCCTGCCCCCTGACTGGTCACCTAGCCACGGGACGGTGCTCGAGGTTGACCCCTGGATTCAATCTGTGGCTGTCTGTGATCCTAATAGGAAGGTCTGAGGGAGAGAGGCCTTGAATACTCACACTTGCACACTGAACACCCAGGTGTCCCTTTTTGGGAGGAAAACGAATCAGTTCTCAAAGAGATTATTTGGAAAATGACTGCCCAGGAGACGGCCACAGGACACTTTACTCACATGCCACCATCCTTCCAGCACAAAGACACAGGGTCAGAAAGAGGAGTCAGAGGAAAATGGATAATGAAGACAAAGGTTTTGTTTTCTGTCCTTAACTACAAGTGGCAGTGGGATGACAGACATGTTTGCTCCTTGTCTAGGAGAACCTTGCGTGGGCAGCGATGTTTGCCCACGATGGAGGTGTAGAGCACGCAGTTTGCTGTTACACTATTTATTATGTTACCGTGAAGTGTTACAATGCATGTGCCCACTGAGGCCCAGGACACAGCCAGGCAGTGACCAGCCAACAGCAGAGGGACCCTCCTGGCCTTGTCTTGCCAGCCATCTATCCCAAGAGGAGGCCACAGGCGCCAGCCCTGAGTATCACATTGTGTGTGTTCAATGTACTGAAAAGCAATCTTATTAACAAGAACTCTGCTAACTTAGAGCTCACAGGGCCCGGCAGAGCCCACACTGAAGTGGGCTGACCCCATCTATAGAAAGTTCTGCAAACAAAATTACGGCTATAAACAAGATTCCGGGAGCCACATTTCATGGAGAAAGCCCCCACGGTGGCTTCTGACCTGTGTACACCTGTGACCGGACTCACCGGGGTGCAGCGTCTCCTGAGCGAGGTTCTGGGTGATGCTGTGAGGTCTGATTTTGGAGGAGCCCCCTCAGAGGCCATCCACCTCTCATTCCTGTCTGTGCCCTCAGCAGCTTGGGCACCACCCTGTTCCTGTCCGGGTGGGAGAGGCCTGGGCCCTGGGGGCTGGCAGATGGTTCCTCCCTCAATCTTTTCAGCTGAGTGTGTTTTCTAGCCCAGAGGGGTGTAGATTCCAGGTGGGTGGTTGAACTTATTTCCCACATGGTTGGTGTTTACATCTCCAAAGTTGAAGACGCTCACACTGTAACTGGGGAGGAGGAGAAAACTGGCATAGGTATTTTTAGTTCTTCTTAGAAGAAATATCCCTAAATTCTGCTTTATGGCAGGGCATAGGGCTGCTTGGCATTATAGAAGGTATTACCTTTCCCAGTGGCCCCTTCGTGCTCCATAACCTCATAAACTCCAAAATCCTGCTGGAGTCAGCTGGCCTGGTTGGAAGGCACTGCCCGGGCCTGGGAGGCTGAGCGAGGGCTTGCCCTGACTTGGGACCTCTGCGCCTTCACCTATACAGTGGTGAGTGGGATCATGGTCTCCTGGGATGACGCTGACCTGCAGCAGGTGGCCAGGAGGGGCTGTGTTCACTGGCTGGGTCCAACCTGATCAGCAGAGCTACTGACCTCAGGGACCCTTAGCCTGGCCTGGCGAGGTGTGTGGAACCCTGTGCCTGGTGAACACAGCCCTGGCCCAGAAGAGGGCTTGAAAATCAACTGACCCCTGACGTGGTCAGGGGCTGACCCTGCTGAACAGCAAACTGATGGCCTCAGGGTCTCAGCATTTCAAAGCAGGCCCTGACCACACTCCAGGCGGGCCTCTCTCTGGCTTCACCCAGAGAACTCCACAAACAGGAGATGACCCATGATGGGGCTTGGCAAGCAAGCAGGTCAGGACAGGCAGGACTCAGTCAAGTTGATGGGTCACTGTTTCTCAGAGGGAAACCTCGCCAGCGGCCACACGACGCCATGGAGTTGCTGAGGACACTGGCAGGAGGTCCTGAGCCGCCTGAGGGCATAGAAGGCTACTTCGCCTTTTCCCGCTTCCCTTTTCTTGTTATAACCGCTGTTTCCTAGTGTTTTATGTGAGTTAAATACTGTTATATGTGGGTATACAGCCTTGGCACAGTGCCAGGAAGTGTTGCTTAAACATTGAAAAAGTGATAATTGTAACTATCTTGCCAAATGGGGGCCTGGAGTGTCACAAGAATTAAAAGAAGGCCTCTTAGGCAACTGTGGTTCATCGAGTAGGGTGCCGGCCCCATATACCAAAGGTAGCGGGTTCAAACCCAGCCTCAGCCAAACTGCAAAACAGAAAAATAGCCCGGCGTTGTGGGAGGCGCCTGTGGTCCCAGCTACTTGGGAGGCCGAGGCAAGAGAATCGCCTAAGCCCAGGAGTTGGAGGTTGCTGTGAGCTGTGTGACTGCACGGCACTCTACCGAGGGCGATAAAGTGAGACTTTGTCTCTACAAAAAAAAAAAAAGTTACATTAAATAAATGTTTGGGGAAATGACTCAAGCTCTGGCTGTTCTGCATCTGCCTCTGTGTAGGTCTCACTTCCAGTCAGTGCTCAGGCCGAGCAGGACACCTGAGCAGCAGCAGAAGCCTCACACCCTGGAGCAGGGCCGGGGGGTTGGATGTGATGCCCGACGAGAGCAGAGATGGGCCCAGTGCCCAGCTGAGGACAGTTTTTGCTCGCTGTTTGGTTTTCACAGAGTAAACAATAATTGCCTTTCTCTGCATTCACTAGCCTAGTCTTCTGGTATGGTGGGGGAAGAGCCGAGTGGGGAAGGCTAAAGGAATACGGCCCTTTTCACTCGGCAAATGCCGGGCCCCTGCCGTTTCTGCACTTGTGTCTGTTGTGGGGCAGGAGCCGTGTGCAGTCCGGAGGCCACTGAGCTCCCGCTGTGCATGGACACAGGCCCTCGGGCAAGCCCTGCATCTCGTCCCTGGCCGGATAAGCCGCACTGGGGCGGGGCTCGATTGATGTTAGCTAGGACACAGCCCCAAACCAGGCATGTTCCAAGTGCAGTATTTCTTGGCTTTTATTTTTGCCGATTTCTCGTCCCAGTTTAATGCTAGTTCAGTATTATTTAAACTAACGTACTTTTGGAAAAAATTCATTTCTCGCAGAGGAAGTGGCAGTGAATGGAGACTGGACAGAGCCAGCCTGACCTGCAGAGGCCAGAGTGGGTTTCACTGTGTTGGGACCCCAGGGTCTCCGGGATGTCCTGAGCCTGCTCTGTGGATGGTGGGCAGCTGGGGCCACACCACGTGCAGAGCAGATGGCTATGGGGGATGGGTGGGCAGCTCTGCCCCCGACCCTGCACCTTTCTCATCACTGCCCCCACGTACGCTAAGGACATGAAAGGGGCCAGGATGACATGGGACAATGTGGGGTCAGAGGCCCAGTTCCCGGGGTTCCTGCATAGCCGGGCCTTCAGCAGGCGTGCCCTGTAGTCCCGGCCTCTGCCACAGTAATCTCAAAATACAAAGTTCTACCAAAGAGGAGAAAGACCAGGAAAGTGTAATGAAGAACGGGAAGCTCCAGCGTCCTTGTGAGACGCCTCAGTCTGTGGCCCTGGGAGGAGAATGGCTCCCATCACTACAGTCATGGCAGCCCAGGCCCTCCCTGGCCCAGAGGAGGTGATGGTTCCTTTCCAGTGAGAGTCCCAGTAAGGGTGTAGTGTGTGGGTGTGCAGTGTGCAGCACGTGGGGTGTGGCTGTGGTGTGTGGTGAGTGGTGAGTGTGCTGTGGAGCTTGTGTGGCATGTGTGTGGTTTGTGTGGTGCATGTGTGGTGTGTGTGTGGTTTGGTGCACGTGTGGTGTGTGTGGTGTGTGTGTGGTTTCCTGTGCTTGTGTGTGTGGCGTGTGTGGCGTGTGTGGTTTGTGTGGTATGTGTGGTTTGTGTGGCATGTGTGGTTTGTGTGGCGTGTGTGGAGTGTGTGGCGCGTGTGGTGGGTGTGTGGTTTATGTGGTTTGTGTGGTTTGTGTGGTGTGTGTGGCGTGTGTGGTTTGTGTGGTATGTGTGGCATGTGTGGTGGGTGTGGCACGTGTATGGTTTGTGTGGTGCATGTGTGGTGCGTGTGGTGTGTGTGTGGTTTGTGTGGTGTGTGTGGTGTGTGTGGCGCGTGTGGTGGGTGTGTGGTTTATGTGGTTTGTGTGGTGTGTGTGGCGCGTGTGGTGGGTGTGGCACGTGTATGGTTTGCGTGGCGTGTGTGGTGCGTGTGGTGTGTGTGTGGTTTGTATGGTGTGTGTGGCGCGTGTGGGGTGCGTGTGGTTTGTGTGGTGCGTGTGTGGTGCGTGTGGTGTGTGTGTGGTTTATGTGGTTTGTGTGGTTTGTGTGGTGTGTGTGGTTTGTGGCGCGTGTGGTGGGTGTGGCACGTGTATGGTTGGTGTGGTGCGTGTGTGGTGCGTGTGGTGCATGTGGCATGTGTGTGGTGCGTGTCATCTGCCATGTGCAGCATCTCGTGTGTGGAGCTGTGCACTGGTCTTATCAAGTTGGTTCTAAAGGTCATTTGAATTTAAGGCCTAGAAGAATAAATATTTGGGAACAATCACAAAATTTGGGGCAACAGAATGAGGAAGAAATTGCTCCCAGACACTAAAATAAAAGCTTAAGGCTACATCGTACTGGCTTAGGAGCAAACATCAAAAGCAGTGGAATAAAACAGATCGTCAAGACGCAGATCCAACAATGCTGATTTAGCCTGAAAAGGTGGCATTTCAAACCATTAGGTAAAGAATTAATTTCCAATGAATATAACTGGGAAAATAGATATCCTTTTTTAAGAAAATGAAGTGAGATTCTAATACAAAAAATCAGATGGGTTAAATCTAAATTAAAAAAACAATTAACTATAAAATAATTACAAGAAAATGTGAAATACTTGATTATCTTGGGGCAAAACTGTCACAAAACCTAAGCTATGTTTTAAAAATTAGAAATATTAAAAGATTAATATTTCCAATATATGAATATCTCCCACCAATTGGTAAGGAAAAAAAGACACAGGAGCATATATGATGGTCAGGCAAATCTGAGAAGAACATGTATAAATAGGAATGGGCATGGCGCTTACCCCTATAATCCCAGCACTCTGGAAGGCCAAGGTGGGAAAATGGGTTGAATCTGAGGTTGCTGTGAGCTGGGCTGACACAACAGCACTCTAGTCTGGGGTAAGAGAGTGAGACTGTTTCAAAAAAACAAATAAAAACAGGAAAAAGTGAGGTAAAAGCTATGTTGATTAGTAGCATGTAAGCACTCCAATTTGTACAAATAATCAACAAAACGAATCCCACAATGGTGTAAATATATGTATGATCTATGTACAAACAATTTAATAAAAAATAAATTTAAAAAAGTGTATGAAAACACATTCAATTCTTTGATAACTTAAAAATACAAAAATTAAATAATTTATTTGCCCATTACATTGGTAAAAGTTTAAAAATCTGATAATGTTTGTTTTTGTCATATACTGCTATTACACATGTAGATTGACAAAGTTCTTTTGGAGAGTAATTTTGCAATAAAAATGCACATACTCTCTGGGAGACCAAGGCAGGTGGATTGCTTGAGCTCAGGAGTTCAAGACCAGCCTGAGCAATAGACAGACCTCGTCTCTGAAAGAAAAAAATAGCTGGGCATTGTGGGAGGCATCTGTAGACTCAGCCACTACTTGGGAGGCTGAGGCAAGAGGATTGCTTGAGCCCGGGAGTTTGAGGTTGCAGTGAGATAGGACACCATGGCACTCTACCCAGATTACAGAAAGAGTCTGTGTCTCAAAAAAAAAAAAAAAATACACATACTCTATGAGCAAAAAAGATCCTACTCCTTATAATCAAATTTACAAAAATTACAGCAAAAGTGCATAAGTTGGTATGAAAATAACTCCAGCATTATCCACAATAGTTAATAAGTAGAAAGTGAGCTATCACTGAGGGAATTCAAATATTTTATGTGATTAAAAAGAATGCAGGTTGCGCCTGTGGCTCAGCGAGTAGGGCACCGGTCCCATATGCCGGAGGTGGTGGGTTCAAACCCAGCCTCCGCTGAACTGCAAAACAAAAAAATAGCCGGGCGTTGTGGCGGGCGCCTGTAGTCCCAGCTGCTTGGGAAGCTGAGGCAGGAGAATCGCCTAAGCCCAGGAGTTGGAGGTTGCTGTGAGCTGTGTGACTCCATGGCACTCTATGGAGGGCGATAAAGTGAGACTATGTCCCTACTAAAAGAAAAAAAAAAAAAAAAGAATGCAATATCTCTACGTACCACTGCTTGTTATCAAGCATTTCCAGCAAATCATGAGCAAGGTGCAGCACCCAGAACAAAATCCAAGAAATGACAGCCGAGCCCACACACGTGCGTGCACACTGTGTTTACACACTGAGAATGGGCTCGGGCGGCCCAGCCTCCACTCCCACACAAGGTGGGTAAGCTACAGGGACTCCTGGGGCTGCGGTTTTTGTCTTATAATCAGGCTTCTAACCAAGCTTCCCCTGGGTTTTTATGCCAATTTGGTAATAAAAAGAGTTTGAAGTAGAACCTTGAACCTGGACAACTCTTACAAATGCCACACTGAAAACACCAAGTAACATCTTAGGAGTTTTCTGGACAGGCCATCTTCCACGGGGTCAGCGCCCCCACAGCCCACCAGGCTGTCCCACACACTGGGGATTGGCCAGGAGCTGTGTATGATCACAAGGGGCACACGCCCACCCCAAACTCCTTGAATTGGGCACATTGAGTGTAGGCAGCTTTTTTCTTGGGAGTCATATCTCAATAACGTAGTTCTAAAAATAAAACAAAACAAAATAAAATAAAATAGCCTTTCCTCAAGTGTTCCCTTTCCCTGGAAAGCCCTTCCCTCCTCTCTGCTGGTCATCTTCTGTGGGTTAAAGTTGAGCAAAGGGGCAACTCCCTGGGACCTCTGGTCTCATGGAATCAGGGTGCCCCCACCCTGTGCACCACGGCACCATTGTCACAGACCTTCTTAAGCTGCTTTATGTGGTGGCCTGTGTCCCACGTGCCTCCTGCAGGGCCTGGTGCAGTCTGGCGTCCCTGAGGCCTGCAGCACAACACAGGCACACAGCCAACAGACCACGGAGAGCTCAGGGCACCTGCAGGTGGCACCTGCACTCACGTGTGACATGCTTGTCATATGTAGCCAGCCCAGTGCATGGCCATTTCCTTGGGCTTCACCTACCTGGGGTGATTGATGCTGGCCTTCCCTGGGGTCCCCACTTTGCTGTGGACATGGAGGTGCTACGGAGCCAACTTACCCCCAAGGTACCTACAGATCTGCGGGCCCCAGCTACAGCCCAGTTTTGTGGCCAGCTTCTGCCCTATGGGGTGTGGGCCTGCACCCTTCTTACTCCTGAGTTTTACATTTGAAAGCATCGCTGATAATTTAATAAGGGCACTCGAGGGACACTCCCTTCAGCCCCACAGCGTGATGGGCTGATCAATCTGTCAGGCTCACAGCCGCGACTTTAAACCCATCTCCATTTGCAAAGTGGAAGCCAGGGACCTCGAATTGGGATTAATCAACAGTGACGAGCTTAAATAAATGAGATACATCTCTATGTATCTGTGGGTTCCCCCCCAACCAGTGGAGCTCTCTGTCAGGCGCTGCGGCAGCTTCCAGGGAGCGAGAGACAGGCTGGGCACCGCAACCCCGCCGCAGGCCTCTGATGTTACATTGGCACCACAAACACATCATTTTTATGAAAAGGAATGTTACAGATGAATAAAAGTAGTAAGGTTCAAGATTGCAGACATTGCTACCCCAACCCAAGATGATGGTCGTGGTGGCCTTGCCAGGCCTGCACGCAGGCAGCTCCCTGGGCTCGCATGGTGTAGCCTCTGCTGGGACTTCTGTGTGTAGAGTTATAGTCTGACTCTCAAGCTGTTCTTTTCAGAAACAGAATCACAGAAATTTGAGGCAAGAAGGGATCTGAGGAGTGTCCTGGTCCCACACCTTTGTCCTGGTCATGGTCTCTCCATGGGCAGCTCTCATGTGCTTCCCATGCTTCCCTCGCTTGCTGACATGGACAACTTGGGAAACGAGCACTGGTTTCCTAAGTCTTTGTGCATCCTAGAAGCGCCACGTCCCCCAGGAGCCACCACGCTGGAGCCCCAGGTGGCGGTGGACCCCAGTGGGCACTTCCCAGGCCCAGGGCGATGGCTTGGGAAGTTCTATCCACTCCCCATCAGGGCCCCTCTGGCAGGAGGCCTCCCTCAGCTTCCCAGAGAAAAGAGGCCAGGAGCCTGCTCTCTCTTGCCCACTCCACAGCCACAGCATCCTCTGCCCATGGGTAAGGATTTCCCCATGAAAGGCAGCAGCAGGTCCTCATTCATCTGGGCTGTGATCAAGCAGTTAGGAGACTTCCTCTCACCTGGCAGCCCCTCACCCATGGGCCCCTCGTCTATGTGGCCTCTCACCTGTGGGCCCCTCATCTGTGTACTCCTAAACTGTACGTCCCCTGCCTATGTGCTGGGAGGCACTGGCTGCAAGCCCAGGCCTGCCACCAAGGCTGAGAACCTCTACTGTTAATACAACTTCTGCTAAAGATCCCACACAGCTGTGGCACTAGAATTCTGCACTCGGCATTCATTTTAAGCACAGGACAAAGTGCTTCTTATCACTTCCTAGGCTCTGAATTTTACCCAAACTAGCATTGCTGAATCAATCTCATATTTATTTAGGAAACTGGGCTTCATTTTTGAGCCCAGTAAGGTAATTCCCCTTTCAAGGAATCAGACTACACCACAGAGGAGTTTGCAAAAGACAGGGCTGTGGCCGCCCACAGGGCAGTGGTGGTGGAGCAGCCGGCCACACCCTCTGCAGGGCTCACCTGGCCCTGTGGCACCCAGCTGGTCTCTGCCCATGGCGGGGAGCCCTGCAGGGGGTGCCTGCATCTGGGACAAAGGTTTCCTGTAGAACCCAGGAGCTGCTATAAGGACCCAACAGCAAAGCTCCCGACCCACTGAGCCTGATCCCTCCATCTGACAGCAGAGGTGTCCTCACTGGTGGCCGGCCCCCACCTGGCCCCCTCTGGTCCTCCCACCACACCCATTCTTGGCCGTGGGTGCTGTGCAGCCGGCAGGTGGACGCGCCCTCCTGTTTCCAAGGACAGCCCTGTAGGGCACCATGCATGGAGCTGGGTGAGGGTGCATGATGCCCAGTCTGGGAGGTAGGAAGGACTCCGTTCATGCCCACCCCATCTCTGTGGAGCGGCAGGGGTTCCTGCACCCAGGAGACTCTTGGGTCCCAAAAGTGTACACAGATCTTGTGTTTGTGATCAGAGAGTCTATGACCATCCCCTCACGGGGACCCAGGCCTCGCAGTTACCAGTAAACCAGCTACTCGGCACCTACCACCTATGCCCAGGGCTCCGTGGTGATGCTACCTCCTTCTAGGTGGGAATAAATCTGGGAGTGATGCTATTTTCTGTAGGACAAGGAGTGGCCGCCCCATCCTTGGCTGGGCCTCTCAACCAGGGCTTCCCCCAGGCCAGAAGATGGCCACAGGCTAGACCGCCTACCTGATCACAAAGATCTGATGCCAGGCCAGGCTGACCCTGACCTAGGGGTTGCCAGCCCTGCTCCAATAGCTGCCAGCCCCACAGGGACTGGGATGAGTCCCAGGAGACACGGACCCGGCAGATGAGGCTTCGTGCCACACATCCCACCCTGATGGGGACCAGGGCCACGGTTGGAACTGCTGGCCGTTTCCCAGTCATGAGGGTCATGAGGGCTAGGACTGGGGATGCTCAAGGAAATAGCTAACATACAGGCCTCTGCAGTGTCCCGGCCATGGCTGCTGGAGCTCATGGCCCGGGAGGCACAAGGTATGATGCAGAGGCGAGATGGTGCACTCGGGGGAGGAAGGGCCAGGGCACAGTGGGAAGCTCCTGCAAGTCACACAGCTGCCCTCACCTGCATTAGTCCTCCAGGAAGACCCCGACTTGCCTGACAAAGGGATCCCATGGGGCATCACAGGATGGACGATGGCAAAGTCACTAGAAGTGAGAGCTGCCACTTGTGGTCACCCTGAAGAAGAGGCAGCCTCAGACCACTGACGCCTCTCTGCCTGGCTAGAGAAAAATGGCCACATGGTAACAGAGCAAGTCCACACACACACACCCCGGATGAGAGGCGACCGTCCCACACGCCGGAGGGACTCTGCTCTGCCGACAAGCATCCTTGTGGCGGGGAGGGGAGCGCCTGACGCAGTGACAGGAGACCAGCTGCTGGTCACCCTGTTCCTGTGAGTACTGGTGACAAGGTTGACGGCTCTTTTCTTCAAGGATTGTCTTTCCCAATGCAAATTTTTCCTGTCAGTGGCTCACACTCTTTACCAGGATGACGCCATCATGCAGGTGACGCGGAACATCAGCGAGGGCTGCTCACGCTCAGCTATGGACAGTCGCTGTTCCCACAGCAAGACTCAGAGGCCCTAAGCCGACAGGAGCCAGGTACAGAAAGCTGGGTACGCGGGAGCTGCCATCCTTGTCCCCCGGAAAGGCACAGACAAGAGGATGACGCTGCCTCGTTCTCAAATGTTGACAACCTCATGGGAAGAGAATGCCATTGCATGTGAGCAGCCTCTGGAAGCAAAACACGACCTGCGTGAAGTCCTGACCAGCGTCAGACCAGCACACGGGTGGGCGGCAGAGGTGACACAGTATCCTCACGGTTAGGCCACCACAGCCCACCTTTGCATGCTGTCCGTGGCTGCATCACTGAGGATTTATAATTGAAAAAAAAAACTAACAGAAATGTGTCACTCTCAGGTATCTCTGCAGTACTCAGGGGCAGGGGAGTCCTGGTGTGACGTCAGGAGTGTGGCACTGAGGCAGCATGGGGCACAGAACCTGCCCCAAAGGCCCCACCACAGGGCCATGTCCTCTCAGCTCGAGGGAGGTGCCTGGTCTCAAGTATGGGAGAGGCTGGTGACCCTTCCCTGTGGGGTCAGATGGGAACAATCAACCAGAAGCAGTTCCGAGGCTCAGACAGGAGCCTTGCAAATGTCACATGAAAATCCAAATATCTGCGGGAACAGCTCAGCACTGAACCCAGGACCAGAGTCTATCCTGACATGGGTCATACTGGTGAGCCCAAGTTGGTTTTTCTGGGTTTCGCCTGCCACCACTGGCCATCTGCTCAAGGTCTTCCAAACACTCCCACCCTCCTCACAAATTCACTCATTCCTGACAGTTTCTAAAAGATCCCCAAGAATGGAGCTGACACAGCCCCTCGAGGCCAGTGTGGCTGCTGCTGGGGTCACTACAGTGGTGGTGGACTTGGGGGTCTGCAGCCCCTGTCTGCCCTCTCCCACGCTTTCCCCGCCTGCCCTGCATGCTTACCACACCTGTGGCCTTGGCAGCCCCTACGCTTCTAGCTCTCTCCTTAGTTTGCAGGTGCACAGGGCAGGTGTCCCCTCCCTTCCAAGTTAGGGGCAGGACACGGAATCCTCCACTTCTGGGAGCAATCCTGACTCCCACCAGGCTGGGACCGCAGAGTTGGGGCCAGGTAAGAAGAGTGAGAGTCCTGGGTTAGCCCGTAAGAGACCATCAGGGCGCCTTCTCCTCCACCCACCTCCTGGTCTCCAGGAATGAGGTCCATACTCGCTCCTCCCTCTCTGGCCTCCGCCATCCACCGAGGGTCCCCAAATGGTCAGTGTGATGCCTGCTGAGCCCAGCATGGAGCGAGGAGCAGCGGGACTCGGGACCGTGCAGATTCCTCAGTGCTGTTGGCGAGTGGGCCTGTCCGGATCTCAGCTGTGCTGGCCGTCCTGGAGGAAGGTCATGCCGGTGACTTCCCAGGCCCAGCCTAGGTGCTCCTGTGTGGTTGGAAGTCTCCAGCCGCCCTGTTTCTTTCTGCAGACCCTGCCCCTCGTCCAGCAGTGTCCTCACAGCTGTCCCCTCCCAGTGCTGCTCCCTGAGAACTTGGGGCTGCAGCCATCTTCTCTTTGACCCAAGGTCTGTCTTCAGGCTTTTTAAAAAATTATTTCTCTGTCTTCTGGAATGTGAAATTGTCTCAGAGGCAGACCTGTTGTTTGTCACCCCCAGGAGAAGGCAAGGGTGGCTCCTCTACATCTGTCCTGAAACTACAGATCCCAGCACTTGCCCATCTTCTTGTCTGCGTCTGGAACGGACCAGCCCTTCCCTGCATCTGACAGTACAACCTCCAGCAGTGGCTGTCCCTGAGTGCAGAAGCGGGGACACCCACTCTGTCACTCCTCCAGCCAGGGAGAGTCTGCCTTCTTTCTTTCCTTCCATCCCTGACTAGTTATTCCTAATAACCTAATCACAAAACCCTCCCTCATCTTAGCAACTCTGATGAGAGCGATATTTACACCCTGTAATTAGAACTTCAGGTTCATTTAATTAATTACCTCTTTTCTGCCTGTTGATACAAAAAAATCTGAAGCTAAAAATGGTACAGACATTTTTGTAGTTGAGTTTTTGAGATTAAAATGCCATGGACAGATTTTGGGTGGGGCTGAGGGTGGGGGCTTTCTCTCATCTTCCCAGGCTCACTTTGGTGTCTGGTCATGTTGGCTTGTCCTTGGGGACAGCTTTTTCCCACCTGCCTCTGGCCGGCAGCTCACCTCCCGGGAGTGTGACCACAGAATGGAGACCCAGAGCCACCTTTCACACTGTGTGGCTGACACCTCACCTCCGTTTCTCTCTAAGCTCTAAATTTGGTCCAGAAAAGTGACCAAACCACCTGTCACCACACCTTTCATGTTCTTGCCCTGAACGTGACAACGTGAGACACTAATTGTTCCTTTCCAAGGTAGAGACAGAGTGTCACTGCCACGCCCCTCACCTAGGCCTGGCCACCCGGGCCTCCAGCAGGAGGCCATCAAGCCTCAGGTTGGCCCCTCTGCCCCTGCCCTCCTCCCGCCACGCCCCTGCCATGCCCATCACACCTTGGGAAGGAAAGAGCCCCTGTAGGTGTGTCCCCAGAGTCCCTGCGTCCCCTTCTCTAGCTGTAACCAAGGCTCTGCTCTCCTTCACTCCTTCAAAAATACGCCCGTCCCAAACTCCACTTTGATTTGATTCTGTCTGTTCCACCTGGATGTCCAGTAGCTGCAGCGTGGGAGGGGTCCTCAGACCCAGCGGGTGAAGTCCCACCTGGCCAACACAGCCTCTGCTGTGGCAGGTGCAGCCCAACAGAGGGCGCTGCGGGGGTCCCGTGCTGGTGAACAGCAGGGCATGGTTACATTTTTCACGTTGTCTCCAGTGAATGATGTTACTGTCACCCCGCTGACAGTTGGCAGCAGCCTCCTCTGTCCAGAGCTTCCCTCTCAGTACCGCGCGGGCTGTGTTCTCACCCTGCAGTTTTGTAGCCAAGAGAGGAGTGTTCCCACTCCTGTTCTCCACATGAGGACACAGGCGTTAGGAAGGAACAGGAGTGGCGGAGGATCTGATCTCTGTGGTGTGGGTCTGGTCATGTCTGGCTGTAGGAGCAGGGCTCTCTGAGGCCCGTGGTGGTGTCAGCGCATCCGTAGCTGCCCCTCAGTGGAATAGGCGGCATGGCTGGCCGTGGCCCAGTCCTCAGGGCCCGCCCCAGCCTCTTATGTCTGCAGCGTGGCACACGTGACATGCCCAGCCAAGTGCAGGAGGCCCACACACCTGCCTCTGACCTTAGCTGGGGCTCTGCACCCCTGTTAACTGGGGAGATGGAGGGAGGCATGAGATGGAGTTTCTGGCTTTGAGAACCACAGCAGCATTGCTGGACACATGTGCAAATCGCAGGGAGGCCCACGAGGTGAAGGCAGAAAGGCCTGTGACTGGCACTTGCAGGGACAGTGAGGGCCTTAGAAACTTGTCAGGAGTGGGTTGTGCATATCTGGTTCTTGTTCTTCAACTTACAAAATCAGGGTCATGGGCATGGGCCTGGATGAGGCTGGGAAGCTCAGAGGGTGGCCTGGGTGTTCAGCCGCCCAGTCGAAGACAAGCTCAGAGAGTGTGGTTGTCTGCAGCTCCAGGCTGAGGCCAGAGGCCGGGCAGACAGGGTCACCGAGGGGCTTCGTCAAGGGGTTGGTTGGCCTGGGGCCTGGGTGCTGGACGCTTCCTTGCAGGGTCCTGGGGCTCTCTGCCCATGCTGGCCCCTCTTGTGTCCCGTGGCCTGTTTATAGGACAGATGTTATTTCTTCACCTCTTGTACCTTGTTCACTTAAAATCCAGTCAATACCGTATTGGAGAGAGAAAAAGCCTCCTTGCTTTCACAGCAAACTTATGTGAATCTCCAGCCCCTAGCTCACTTTCCCCAGTGGTATTAGGGGTGTCCTAATGCATTTCGTGTGTCTGAGCTGATCTGACCTCAGACACAGGTGGAAGCTCCTCAAAACTGGATCTGAACCAGCCGGGAGTGTAACAGACCTAGCCTGGCGCCTCCTTAGAGCCCAGCCTCCCAGCTGCTCGTGTCTGGAGCAGCAACAGCAAGTGGAATAAACACTAGCGCTCACTGGGCATCGCTTTCTCATCTCCAGAAAAAAAATGCAGTGATTTATTTACTCACAGGGGCGCTCTACATTTCCAGAACACACCCCGAGAGTTATCCATTCATCTGTTTGAGGGGGCGTCACCCAAGTGGCACACGCTTGTCCCATGTGAGCGCCACTTGGACACGACACCCGCCTCCGTCTCTGCCCGCTGGGTTGAGAGGTCTGTGGGTGAAAGGAGGTGGCAAAAAAGCACATATTTTTAGCATGCATGAAAGCAAATGTTATCTTGGAAAAGGAAATGTTTTAAAGGTATAAAAACAATTATTGAAGGAAAAATTCGATAGATATTATAGGACTTATTGCCAAATGGTATTTAAGGGAAACCCTTAAGCAGAAGTGGCTGTTGAATATTTAGCTAAAAGTGGATTGAACGTTACCTATGACAGGAAGAAAAGCTCTGACCCAGGGGAGAACTTCCCGCCCTGAAGTATCGTGTTTGGTCCTCGCCTTCCTGTGTTCCACCACAACAGATGAATGTGCGTGACTTTTATTTGGTGGCTACAAACAGCATCAGTTTGCTCTTAGGGTTCTGAGGCCAGAAGGCCCAGGGTGAGGAGCTGGTGGGTGTATGGCCCCACGGGCTCCACGCTCCTGGCGGGTGGAGTGGCTGCGTCTGGGGCGTGTGCCCCCCTCCTCCCGGAACGTGGCTTGGTTTCTATCCAGCATTCTTCCGTGTGGCAAGGACGCCTGTGGGACCTGCCTCCCACAGATTCTGAGCGCACAGAGCGATGCCAGTCTGCCACGTGTGCAGCGGGTCTCGGGGACCCACTCCTTCTGCATAATTGAAACTTCCCTCCCTTTGAACGTCTCCCTTCTGCCCCCACCCCAGTGCTGTTCTGGTCTCTGCTCCTCTGAGTCTGAGTGTTTTAGGTGCAGGGAAGTGCCTAGTTTATTTCGCTTTAAAGTGATGTCCTGTGTACATTAATGCAACCATGGGGTACAATGTGCCCGTTTTATATACAATTTGAAATGTTTTCATCAAACTGGTTAACATAGCTTCACAGCAGACAGGGGTCTTTCTTGCCCAGACTAGAGTGCAGTGGTGTGATCATAGTTATGGGTTCAAACCCAGCCCCAGCCAACAACTGCAAAATAAATAAATAAATAAATATATAAATAAATAGGGTCCAGAAAAAAAAAATAAAGTGATGTCCTGCAGGGGTGTCCCTTCCTTTTTAATGCTGAATGGCCTTCCATTCTGCAAACATACCTCATTTTCTGAACCCACTCATCCTTTGACAGATGCTGCGTCTGCTCCTGTCTCTTG
The DNA here is from genome assembly GCA_963574655.1 of Perodicticus potto. Classification (NCBI taxonomy): domain Eukaryota; kingdom Metazoa; phylum Chordata; class Mammalia; order Primates; family Lorisidae; genus Perodicticus; species Perodicticus potto. The sequence goes on from CAUYRH010168574.1 coordinate 32,724, forward strand.
GCTATGGTGAACAGTGGGGTAATGAACAGCGTGTGCAGATACATCGTCAGGACCCTGGTTTACATCGTCTGGGGTGCATGCCCAGAACGAGTTTCTGGACCTCAGGGAGGTTCTGTTTTAACTTTTTGAGGAACTTCCATCTTGTTTCGCATAGTGGTTATACAAATTTACATCTCCACTAACACCTGCCGTCTCCTGTCCTTCTGATAACAGTTATTCTAACAGGCATCTCATTGTGTTTTGATTTGCATTTCCCTGATAATTATAGGTGTTGAGAACTTTTTCATATACTTGTTAGCCATTTGTATGTCTTCTCTGGAAAAATGTCTGTTTAAGTCCTTCACCCATTTTAAAATCAGATTATTTTTCTTTCCTCTTAAGTTGTAGGAATTTCTTATACGTTTTGGATATTAACTCTTGTTAGAGGTGTGGCTAGTAAACACTTTCTCCCGGGTCCGTGGGTTGCCTTCTGAATTTGTTGATTGTTTCCTGTGGTGCAGAAGCTGTTTAGTTTGATGGGTTCCTCTAGTTCCCACTTGTTTATCCGAGAAATCTTTGCCCATCCCAAGGTCATGGAGCTTTTCCTCTAGTAGCTTCACAGCTTCGGGTCTTGCCTTTAAGTTTGTAATCTGCTTTGAGTAACTCTGTGTATGTAGGAAGGGCCCAGCTTCGGCCTCCTTCGTGGGAGACCCAGTTTCCCCAGTGCTGTCTAATGAGGTTGGGGACGTTTCCCTCAGAGTTCGTGAGGACTGCAACCTTTCTTAGTTCTTTCCTTCCCTCCCTTTTTCTTACTCTTTACTTTAGGCATCAAATATGTTGAGCACTTGGGATGTGTCTGCCCAGTTCCAGGTGCAAAGACATACCAGGCCCAGTACTCTTTGTGTGGGCCCCCTCTGTGGGCTGTGCATTGCTCCTTCAGGGAACTTTAAGTAACAGCCCTGCAGCTCGTGATAGGGCCAAGGTACAGATGAGTGCGCACCCACCTGTGCACAGACATACATGCTTGCACACACACACACACACACACACAGACCACCTTCCCTCTGACCCTCTTCCCTTGGCAGGTGACCAATCAGAATTCTGTGGCCTTCTGACTCTCAACAGCGACAATTCTGCAAAAGCTCTAACATCTCCCTTCTCTTTCTGCCCCCTCCTCTGTACCTGGTCTGGGCCCTGTCCAGGAGGGAGGACTCATGTTCCCTGCTGTCTGGAGCCTGGCCATGTGCCCTCCAGAGACGTTACTGTGATTTTCTCCCTGTGGCCCCGAGCATCCAGAGGGATGAGGTAGACTGCCCCTCTCTGCGCTCCGAAACAACTGCACACAAGTTCAGCAACAGGGAACTTTCCAGAGTGGTCCCTATTTGCTTTTTCAAACATATTTTTTCCACTTGCTTAACGTCCTGGGGCTCTCAAAGGCATTCTCCCCCAAAGCCAGAAGATGGCAGATCCCAGCCAGAACGTGGGAATATATTCCTTCACTAGGATTATTTGCGTCCCGCCCCCACGGTATGTTACACCAGTCATTGGAAAGGTCTTTTCCAGACCTCACTGTTTCTTTAAGAAGCAAAGAAAAAAATTCATGCTGCGAGTGTGTGTGTATGTGCAAATATTTCAGCAGTTAAAGGTTTAAAGGAGAGGAGAGGGTGTCAGCTCATCAAGAATGAAAGGTGGCTTATTCTCCAACATCTTGGCTAAAAGTTCAAAGCACATTTTTCTTATAAATTAGGCAGGAGAGAAGGGAAAGGGAAAGGAAGAAATAAAATTTTGAAACATGCAAAGAATTTAAATGGGTGATAGGAAGGAAAATTAGATGTATGCAGCATGCACCAGACATAAACTCCCAGGTGCAAAAAGTGCATTCAAATCGCTGCTGGTGTCGGCTGATGGCCTCCACAGCCTGGGCCCAAAGCGGGGAGGACGGAGCTTGGTCGGTATTTAGGTAAGTGAAAACCCTAACTGATTAACCCAATTATGTAACTTCAATAAAAAGACCCTACAGTATTTTGCAAAGTGGAACAGAAGCAAATCAAAGGGAGGGAACAGCCCTGGCACGAGGCCAAGTGCCCCCGGGGAGGGCAGAGTCAGGGCCTGAGATCCTGGCCCTGCTGGGGCAGGGAGGCCGAGTCCAGGGGGTGTCCTGTCCCCTTTGCATCCCTCCCATGGCCTGTGGGCTCTGGACCGGGACCCACTCTTGGCCTCTCCACAGAGGCCTGGCTGTCGGTGCCAACAGCAAAGCCGAGGCGGTCTGTACTGGCCACGGCTGCGTCTGAACGTTCAGAGAAGGCCCTGCAGGCTTTTATGTGAAGCTGTGGGAGGACACACTTGGCCAGAAAGCAGAACGTCACCAGTGCCAGGCAGTGTGCCAGATGCTCACGAGTCCGTGAAATGCTTGCTTGGTCATAAAACCTATGGGCCTCTCTGGGCCGCTGAGCTCAGAGGCCGTGCACATCAGCCACGTCCCTGTGTCCTCTGACATGGCTCCAAACTGCTCAGAGAGAGCCACACCCAATGCTGGCAAGCAGGGCACGTGCCTCTCAGGACAGTGCGTCCCTTTCAGGATGGCTCGCCCACGCAGAGTTCAGCAACATGGAACTTTTCAGAGTGGTACCGATTTGCTTTTTCAAACACATTTTTTTCCATTTGCAGGAGGCCAGTCCTGTTTTTGTTCTGGTCCCCACATAATGTCCTGTCTTCCAGTTTGTGTGTCCGAGGGGTGTGTGGCAGCCTCTCCCTGTTTTGGCCCCTGGAGAGGACAGACAGAGGTGAGTGCCCCGAGACTGGCACCAGAGCTACCTGCCCCAACCTTCCTTCCACAAGGGGCTGACGGGAGCGGGGACCACAGCGTAGGCAGCAGGGCCCAGGAACATGACAGACTGACACTGTGGAACAGGGCGGGTCTCCAGGCAGCGTCCTGAATCTCTCCGGCCCACCACGGCACTGATGCACCTGTTGGTTCTGCTGAAGCCTCACCAGTGCCCTGGGCAGCAGTCACCCCTCCTGTCCAAGGGGCTCAGCTGTGACCCCAGTCGGCCCAGGCCCAGGCCCTGGCTCTTTCCTGCTGGTTGCGCTGACCGTCTGGAACTCCAGTTCACACCCCTCCTGGGGTGAGCCCTCTTGGAGGTCGGCACAAGCTCCACAGAAGGCTCATCCCAGGCTCCAGCCGGGGGCACTTTGGGGATGTGCAGTGGCCGTGTCCTCCGAGTGAGTCAGGGTTTAGGGGGCTGGTTTCAGTTGACTTTGATAATTAGACCAGGAGGCCAGTGAGGGATGCCCAGGATAGTTTCCTGGGGCACAGGAGCTCCCTGGGGCATGAAAATGTTCCAGGAAAAGAGAATCTGTGGCCAAATATTTAAGACACACAGAATTAAATCTGTCGGAATTTTCTTTCTTGTCTTTTTGTTCGTATGGCAGAAGAACAGCGATCCTCAGTGTGATTGCTCAGAAGGTCAATCCTGAACCCTGGAGCTCCTGTTCTCAGCACCCACCCAAGTCCCCGGCACCATTCTCAAAACTTTAGAGAGGCGTCACACAGTGACTCCCACCTCGAGAGGCGTCACACACGATGGCTCCACCACTAGGGGCGTCACACACGATGACTCCACAACTAGGGGCGTCACACACAATGGCTCCACTACTAGGGGCGTCACATACAATGGCTCCACCACTAAGGGTGTCACACACAATGGCTCCACCACTAGGGGCGTCACACACAATGGCTCCACCACTAGGGGCATCAGACACGATGACTCCACCACTAGGGGCGTCACACACGGTGACTCCCACCTCCAGAGGCATCACACATGATGGCTCCACTACTAGGGGTGTCACACATGGTGACTCCCACCACCAGAGGAACTCATTAGCACCATCAGGTGTGATATGAGGCCCTATGCAGGCAGGCAAAGACTCACCGCTCTCTCAGCTTTCTTATGGGCTGTGTCCAAATACATGGAGTCTCATTTGTGTGGTGAGTAACAGTGATAACACCTGACTGCTTGGCAGGGTTCCCTGGGTCTGTGAAAATCAGAAACTGCAGCAGGAAGGCAAGTGGGCTAGCAGTGACCACCTGGGACATCCCCAGCCACACTAGGCCCTGAGAGGCACTTAGCTCTGTGAATGTGGCTGCAGGGACATCTTTCCTTTGAGGGTGGCTGGTTTGACGGCATTTCCTCCCCACTGTTTCACTGACAAATGGTCCCTCTGGGCAATTGGGACACAGCTCATTGGAGAGCTGAGCTCATTGTAACTGACCACGTCCCTTTTTGCTAGTGGGCAGACTGATGCTAGAGTTCACTCTATACTGAGCTGAGACTGTTCTGTGCACTTTTGGATCCCCAGGATCCAACACAAGGTTGTTTGCATCACAGATGCCCAATCAATCCCACGAAGGAGAGATGGGTTCCCTGACCCCAAGGACCACTATCTATGCAGAGAGCTGAGGGTCAGCTGCAAGTTCAGTATATAAAATCTGGTGATCCCACTTTTATAAAAAAGAAACATTAAACGTGTAGGAAAAAAATCAATAAAGAGAAAACACCCATTGGTGGTCGGGTGCCGTAGCTGTTCCGAGGCAGAGGTTTCCAGGTGGTCTCTTTCCTTCTCATTGCCTTGCTGGTTTTCCACATGTCCAATGAGGAACACGCATTTCTGTTTAATCAGACGACACTGACAGTCACGGCTGTGTGGGGAAGACTCTGCTGGGCGCTCCCAGAACTCAGCTTCTTAAGTCTACAGAAGTCCTGTCTGTTGCAGGTGCTCCTTTGGGGCTTCATGGCCAGTTCACAGCATCCTGTGTGGCACGGTGGCAGCACAGACATCTGGTTTTATTTTATTTTTTAAGGACAATCTCAGCTGGTGGGAGAGCAGCCCCTGGACAGGACGTGTTCTAGGAGCTCACGAGTGGTGGATGTCAGCAGCGAAGGCGGCTCAGGAGGCTCTGAGGGCTGAGGGTCTCAGGGGTGGGTGAGCCTCTGCCCTGCCAGCCACACGAGAGGGCCGCCGCATGACAGCCTCACGCTCTTGAAGCCTGTCCCTCATTTGGAAGGTGGAACAACCCAGCACCCTGCCCTTCCTTTGGGCTGAGAATATGAGAGCAGCTGGCTCGAACCTCCCCTTGCTGAGGACATCTAAGGACTGTCCCGTCAGTGCGCTGGGGTGTGTGCGAGAGACTCAAGGCCCCCAGACTGGGCCTGGCCACGGGGCTGGTCTCAGGGTTGCACAGAGTCGCCTTCTGCTCCTATCTGGTCGCTCACGGTAACAGAGGCACATGTGCCAACAGAGAAGGTTTACAGACATACTGAAAAGAGGTGCTTGGAAGTGCCACAGCCTGCAGACCATCCCGCCTGGTGTGTGGACGCTCTGGACGCAGGGCTGTTTTCCAGAGGCCACGCCGTGGCCATGCAGGGGAGCTCCTGGCTCAGGAGAAGACTCTGGTGTGAGCGCAGTTTCCTCTGCAGGTGGGAGAAGGGCGGGGCAGAGCTGTGGGGGGTCCCCCCAACCTGGGGTGAAAGGTGAAGGAAGGTGGGCTGAGGTCTGTGGATGACTCTAGACATGCTGGTTCCCGGCTCCACTCTGGGAACCCGGTACTCACAGACAGAGGCTTTTTGTCTCCTCGAAATGACACTGAATTGGGAGGCACAACTATTCCCGCAAGGACGCACCCCACTGCTGGCTCCCTGGGGCCCTCACACACATTTCATGAATTCTGGGTGAAGCGACAGGAGGAACCCTCCAGACCAGCCAGATTTCTTCCTAGATGTGGACATTCAGATGAACTTCGGGGCTTATAAAAAAGGCGAGCTACTGCCTCTCTGTGACATGGCACTCACACTTACAGGTTCCCTGCCATCAGGCCCTATGTCCCTCTGACTCCAGAGGCCTGCAGAACCCTCAGTCACGAGGGTGTGACATGCACTGAGCCAGCTGCTGTTCAGAGAGCAACCAATGGCCACAGTCCGCCAGGGCCCAGCTCCTGCTGCTCTCCCAGCCAGCCTGCAGGGGCCCAGCTCCCAGCTCCCTTTGTTCTACCAGCCTGCAGGGGCCCAGCTCCCAGCTTCCAGCTCCTCCCGCTCTATTAGCCTGCAGGGGCCCAGCTCCCAGCTCCCTCGGCCTGCAGGGGCCAAGCTCCCAGCTCCTGATGCTCTATCAACCAGCTCAGGATGGGGTGGCTATCGCAGAGTGACCAGTTTAGTGTCAGGAGACCCTCTAAGTTGGGGGGCTCTAAGGTGCAGTAGGGATGTGCAGGAGGCTGTGGTGAGGGGCAGGGGACAGTTGTGTGGGGACAGCAGACCCCCATGGATTGGTGACACCCCCCTCAATTACTTCCCTATAAAACATTTACAATTCTAATTTATTTTTTAATGAAATTTTACCTTAATAAGTTAATAAGTTAACTTTTCTGTAGAGCAAGGATTAGCTCCTTTTTAAATCAAGTATCCTTGGTCTTGGACCGTGGGTGCCCCGGCCATGACCTTGGGGGCACTGCTCTCCCCCATGGTGATGGTGGAGATGCTGGGAAGGCTGAGCAGTTGTGAGGATTTTCATGATTGTCTAGTGTTCCCTGAAAGTGTGTAATTGCATTTGAAATTCGTTCTCAACACCCACTATTCTGAGCCTGAGGAGCCACGGCTGGCCGTGGGCTGTTGTGCTCACATGAGGATGGAGCCCTGCGCTGTGTGGGTGGGCAGCGGGGAGAGCACCCTCCCAGGGATGCCTGGGCTGATGCCGGGGCCCACCAGTGTGCAGGGAATGCCCAGCCACTGTCTGTTGCCTGCACCTGACTGGGGCTCTGGAGGCTGCCGGAGCAGCTCTGGGTCCCGGGGCCTCCCGGAAGCAGCTCTGCCTTGTCTTGACCTCAGTCCCTTATTCAGAACAGAGCAAACCCCAACCCCTCTTTCTGAAGAAGTGGAAATGACATGAGCAGCGTCAACCCAGGGCTGGCCTGCACACGCAGTGGTCACTGCTCCCCCCAATGGTGACTGTGTACCAGCTGCACCAGGCCATGGGCTGCCACAAAGGCCCCACCATCGCTCTAGATGAGACGTCCACACACAGCGGACAGGCACATGAAACGTGGTCCTTCCCCTGCTACAAGGACAGCTCCTGCACCCACCGCTTCCCACCCACTTCAGACAGAAGTAGCAGCCGGACCCAGGCACGTGCCCAGCTGTCAAGGGACCCTGCCTGCCTGGCCTGGGAGACACAGTGTCCACATCACCCACCCCCGCCCTCTCTGACAGAGCCCAGCCCTGCTTGGGGTGGGTCCTGAGCCATCAGCCATGCTTGGGGTGGGCTTAGCTGTCAAGACACCTCCCTGCAGTGGCTTCTCTGGCTGTGTGGCTCCCAGAGCTTTGCTCTAAGCCTGGGCAAGGCATCTGCCATCCCTGACATGTGGGGACTGTGTGATGGGGCCATTGCCTTCCCTGTGACATGAAAAGCATGGGAATCGCATGGCCATGCTAGGATGGCAGAGCCCAGACAAGAGGTGTGAGGCGGGAAGCCTGCCCTGCTCCCTGTCCTATGAGAGGACTCTGCAGCTGTAGCCATGGAGGGCAGGTGACAGGGACGCACACTGAGCTCTGATCAGAGCCGGGAACATCAGCACAGAATCGACCCACATGCAAAAGCCACCCAGAAGGGTGGGGCGGTGGGCACTCAGCAGGGATAGTGGGGCCTGCACAAGGCAGGAGGCCAGCCAGGCACAGTGGCACAGGGCGGGCAGGCAGTGTCCAGGGCTGGCAGAACCAGAGGACCTTGCTCCCTGGGAAGGGCCTCAGGATGGACGGTGAGCGTGTCGCCTACCCCCAGGACCTGGCTGGTGCCGGCTGCACTGTCCAGTGTGCTGACACGCACAGCCAGCACAACATCAGACTTGGCCTGGGTCAGAACCACCTGGAGGGCTCTCCAGAACAGACTGCAGGGCCCACCAGAGTTTCTGGCCATTGCGTGTGGGGTGGGGCCTGAGAATGTGCATCCCCGTCACTCCAGGGTGATGCTGGCGTGCGGGTTCGGGGACCCTACTTTGAGAACTGCCGCCACCGGTGGAGCTGCCCAGGCCTTGGGCCTGTTGGGGGTTTTGTTCCTCATTTTGCTCCAACAGTCTCCTCATATCTGGTGAGGCTGTGTCCACCCCGAGAGACGCCGGCCTCACTTGTCTGAGAAGGCTGGCACATGGCTGCCTGAACGGACAACAGGGAGGGTCCCCTCCTGCCATCTGCTCGAGAGCTCCTCACCAGGCTTGGCCCGGTCCCAAAGAGGCAGGTGGGGAGCCCGCCTTCTGATGCCTAGCCCCAAACCTCGAGTTCCTCCCAGGTACTGCAAACCCTTTGCACACCTTAAAATAGATTTGTGTGTGTGAAGGGGATGTGGACGTCCAACAGACAGGCCCTGAAATCCTGCCGAGTTTGCAAGATGCACCCCGGGCTGGGGACCTCCAGAGACGGGGGAAGTGAGGAAGGCGCCCTGGGACAGGGCAGAGGAGGGACGTGGGCAGGCCAGGAGGAAGACCGGAGGGTGGGGAGGCCTGTCCTGCCAGGGGGAGCCCACGTGCCTCGCCCACAAGGAGGGGAGAGGCCCACAGACCCTCCCAAAGCAAAAGGAGCACGGGGGCCATGCTGCGTCCATGGGCTGACTCCATTATTTCAAAAATAAAACAAAGTAAACTTTAAATCTTCAAATTAGCTTCTTATCATAAAACAGCAAGAATAGCCTTTGCAGTCAGCTGAGAAGAAACACGAAGCCCAGAGGGAAGGAAAGTAAATCTCACCAAACTTTAAATATTTGTTTCACTAAAGCTAAATGTTCACATGTAAATTATTATTATTATTTGATTTCAGGTGACTTTGATGTTGACCTTTTAAAATTGGTGCTGAAGCCTCCCTCTGTGTTTGAACCCTTCTCTTCTGTTCTCTGGAAGCAGACACATGACAGCAGGCCTTGGGCCCCGGAAGGTTCTGTGACCTCAGCCTCACGCGGCCCCTTTCTGCCTGGTGCTGCGGGCATCTGCAGGCTGCCTAGGGAGGACAAAGCCAGCTTTATGCATGGCCCACAGGCCCCTCTCCCTGGGGGTGTGTCTAGGGGGGCTGCTCATTTCTCCTGAGGAGGGCTGGTGGCATGGTGGGTTTGGTACCTTGGTCTTCCTGTGGCTGTGGACCTGTACCTCTGTCCTTACCCCTTGGGAGCTAGTCTGGACCCGAACATTGTCAGTGAATCAGAGGTCAGAGGTTGACTGCTTCTTGACGTTTAGCATTTGTGGAGCTACTGAGAGAAAAATTGCCACCGAAGGGGAGCAGCGAAAGCCCAGTGGGCACTGTGGGTTTAAGTATGGCCACTGGCAAGGGCTGGGGCCCTAACCCCCAGCAGGCATGACAGTGGCTGCATTTGGAAGTAGGGTCTTTGCAGATGATTGCTGCTGCCCTCAAAAAAGGGGGAAATTTGGATGAAGGGACAGAGAGGTGCAGAGGAGCAGTGATGTGTGGACACGGGGGGACACCATCTATGAGCCAAGGACACCCAGGGCTGCCAAAAGCTGGGAGAGGGGCCAGGATAGACCCTCCCCAACAGCCTATCCCTGGCCAGCTGGTGGGCCCTTCAGGAAGCAGAGACTGAGTTTGTCCTTTTGTCTGCGCATAGGCGTAACACGGCTTCACACAGCCACGTGTGCAGAGAGCCCAGTGGTGGCATATGTGTGACTGAGCACTGCCCTCTCCTCTTCAGGCCATCTCAGAACATACCACTATCAACTCATGTCCTGCACAAACACACTTACTCTTGTACGTGTGAACACACACACTCACGTACACACATGAACACACTCACTCATGTACATGTGAATATACACTCACCTATGTATATGCATGGACACCCTCACTCATGCACATGCATGAACACTCATGTACATTCATAAACACTCACTATGTACATGCATGAACATCCTAACTCATGTATGCATGTAAACAATCACTCACGTACATGCATGAACACCCTCACTTATGTCCACACATGAACACTCATGTACATGTATGAACACTCATGTACATTCATGAACACTGTCACTTATGTACACGTGACACTCACTCATGTACATGCACGAACACCCTACTCATGTACGCACATGAACACTCACTCATGTATATGCACAAATACTCTCACTCATGTACACACATGACACTCACTCATGTACATGCATGAACATTCACTCATGTACACACACGACACTCACTCATGTACATGCACAAACACTCACTCATGTACATACATGAACACTCACTCATGTATATGTGTGAACACTTTCACTCATGTACACTCATGAACACTCACTCATGTACATGTGTGAACACTCTCACTCATGTACACACATGACACTCACTCATGTACATGCACACTCACTCAAGTACACACATGACACTCATTCATGTACATGCATGAACACTCTCACTCAAGTACACATGTGAACACTGATGTACATGCATGAACACTCTCACTCATGTACACATACAAACACTCATGCACACGCATGTATACTCATGTACACACATTAACACTCTCACTCATGTATACTGATGAACACTCTGACTCATGTACATGCATGAATATACACTTCCCTGCTTGGTCCTTCTCTACTCCTACTTGTGGCAGCATTCTGAGAGGATGCAGACTTCCCATGGCTCTGCTGGGCCTGTCACCTGACTCCTAGGAGTTCCCATGGTGGGAACAAGTGGCTGCCTCTCATCCAGGCCACCTTGTGCCAACTCATGTTGTCCACTGTGGTGAGGGGCCCACATGTCGGCCCAAGGTGAGCAGGTGCCTTCCAGATACTTCCTCCCCTCCACTGGCTCCATGGATGGGGTAAGTATGGAAGCCAGAGCCAGGCAGCCTGGACTGTGGAGTGGCTGCATGGAGCATAGCTGCACATCTTCCCTGTCCACTGGAACAGTTATGACAGGAATACATGTTTTGTGGGCTAAATTATCAAAATGTGGGGGATGTCTTTTGTAGCCACTAGAGTTAACTATTCACTGGCTGTCCCTACAAGGGGCCCATGGGCAGGCGCTGAAGCCCCTCTTGAGTTTTCAGGCCCCAGTGTGAGCTCTGCTCTCAGAGAGCACTCTGGGCACCATGCAGGCAGGGGCATGCACTCTGCTCTGATCCCTGCTCCACAGCTCCCTTCTCATGTGGTTCATGGATCCATGTGGACCCTGCAATGCCTCCCTCTGTCCTGTCTTACTAAGGAGGACCCCAGGTCAGTTATGGCTATGGTGCCCTGAGACTCAGGAGCTGCCCAAAGTCTCTGATGTGAGGCAGACATCCAGGGCACCCAAGTGCTCTCTGCTACACTTTGCTGACCACCCGAAGGCTCACTGGGTGCTCTCAGCTGCCGAGAATGACAAGACAACAAGAGGCTGTATGCAGGGTGTGTCTAGAGTGGTGGCTGAGATGCTGGCGTTCTCTCCTTTCCCAGGTGGCTGGCACTCTGACAGGTCAGCCCAAATTTAATTCCTTAACATAAAACTCTTGATGTGCTCTTTTAGGAGGGAAAGATGTTGTGTGACTTTGGTCTGTTTTTTACTGCATTTTTCTCAGTGCATTTGCAGTAGATGTGTCTTATTAAGAGAGGGCTTTATGGCTGCTCAGACCTGTCCACCATTTTGATGGAACTGAGGGCCCAAGCTTAAGTTTGTAATAAACTTCACCCTTTGTTTTTGCCTGGTGTGAGTTTCTTCTGGGGGGGGGATCTGAAATTCTGGCACAACATTTGCGGTCTCGTCCGGCATAATCCCCCAGTTGAAGCCCTCAAAGCAACGCTCCGCAGGTGAGTTGTTCTTTGCCGGCTTTGGTTCTCTTGTCTTTGTCTTGCTTTTCACTTGGATCTTGTTTAGTAGTGGGAGCGTCAGGACGTGGAATCCCTGACACACCCACGGGTGGGGAAACGCCCCGAATGAGTAACTGGGATGTGGAAACCCCCGATTTGGATCCCCGTGACGGGGATTTTGTCTTCTCATTGAGGATTCTGGTGGGTTGCGCCCACCGCCCAGTGTTCTGGCACCATCTTCACATTTCAACTTTCTTTTCTGAACTCGGCGCAGCTGTGTGTGTCTGTTTATCAGTGTGCTTTTGTCTGTTTGTTTCATCTGTGGGTTACTATATTGGGAAGAAATGGGACAAGTGCAAGCGACTCCTCTAGCCCTAACCCTTTCCAATTTCCAGGATTTTAAGGGAAAGACCAAGCCAGACGGGGAGTGCGGCCATTTGGAATTCTTCTATGCTGGAAGCTCCCAGCTGGTGAATAAAGCCCTTCCTCTTATAAACATGGTGTTTGGGTGCTCTTTATCTCCACTGGGCCTTGTCTTCCTGCAACAGAGGTACAATGGAGACTAAATGTGTATGTGTATAAACCCTAATTTGATGACAATTAATTAAAGAACATAAAAAATGACTTTCCTGGAAAAAAATTAACAAAACTTCAAAGAAGTACTAATGAAATCTTGAATGCATCTATATAACTAGTAAGGAATTGAACAAAAGTTTTTCAATTCTCACACAAAATCACAAGAACTAGACAATTTCACTGACAATATATAACTAATTTCACAAAACAAATATTTTCTGTCATATCTTCCAAGACCAGGTAAACTCCATAGATACAAATTGGTCTTGAGCAGTGGTCCTCAAATCTGGTTTCATGTTATAATTGCCTGGGGGAATGCAATGGACTAGTTATCTGTGCCTCCTCAAAATTCCTATGTTGAAATCCTAACCTCAATGCCATGGTATTAGGAGGTGGGTCCTCTAGGAGGTGCTTAGGTCATGAGTCACCCTCAGAAACAGAATAGTACCCTTGTAAAAGGAACTTCAGTGCACTTTTCTTCCCTCTTTTTAACATGTAAGGATATAAATAGAATATCTTTTTACATCCCTTTATTTTCATTCTATGTGTGTTTATAGGTAAAGTGTGTCTCTTGCAGATACCATATGGTTGGCTGTTTTTTTATCCACTCTAACTTTGATTGTAGTGTTTAGTTCATTCTTATTAAATGCTATTATTGATAAGTAAAGACTTACTACTGACATGTAATTATTTGTGACATGTAATTATTTGATTTCTAGTCATTTTGTTGTCCCCCCTTTCTTCTTTACTTGTTTCCTGTGTTCATTTGTAAAAATGATTTTCTCAGGTAATGTGTTTTAATTTTTTGCCTTTTATGCTTTGTGTATTTCTTGTAGGCTTTTGATTTGAAGTTGCCATGAGACTTGCAAAAAACATTTTTTTTACCAGTTATTTTAAGCATATAACAAAATCTCCTTACAAACAAGTGCACAAGGAAAGGGAAATCTAACAGAAATTCTATACTTTAACTCCATGCCACCCACTTCTTTTTAACTATTTGTTGATTATATCCATATATTTTTATACTATCTAACTTTCACAAAGTTGCTGTAGTTATTTTTGATAGGTTTGACTTTTAGGCTTCCTACTCAAGGTACAATGGCAATTACAGCAATAGATTAATCTGTGTTTATGCCTTTACTGTTTTCATTTAGTTGTATACCTTCACATGTTTTATTATTGTTCATTAAGAATGTTTTCTTTCAGATTAAGGAACTCCTTTTAGCATTTCTTATGGGACAGATCTGGTGTTGACGAAATCCCTCAGCTTTGCTTGTCTGGGTAAGTCTTTGTTTCTCCTTCATGTTTGAAGGATATTTTTACAGAATATAATATTATATGCTTAAAATTATATTCCTTCAGCACTTTGAATATGCCATGCCACTCTCTCCTGATCATTAAGGTTTCCATTGAGAACTCGGCTGCCAGACATATAAGGGCTCCTTTACATGTTAATGCTTTTCTTTTCCTTTTTTCTTGCTTCCCTTAGGAACTTTTCATCACTCATTACCCTTGTAAGATTGATTACTAAATGCCTGTGGTCATCTTGTTTACTTGAACTATGCCTGGTGTCCTATGATCTTCATGTATCTGAATATTGACAGTTTTCTTCATGTTTGGAATTCTCTTTTAATATTTTGTTGAATAAATTTCCCACCCCAATCTCGTTCTCTACCTGTGATTTAATGACAATCATTTTTAAATTTGCCTTTTTGTGGCTATATAGATATAGTAGGTGTGCTTCATTCTTTTTTATTTTTTTTTCTCTTCTGAATGTGTGTTTTCATACAGTCTATCTTCAAGCTCCCTAATTCTTTCTTCTGCTCAGTCAATTCTCCAGTTGTGAGACTCTGATGCATTGCTAAGGTTGTCAGTTAAATTCTTCAATTCCAAAATTTAAGTTTTTCATTATTTAAATATCTTTGTTAAATTTTTCTGATTAGCTTATGAATTCCTCCTCTGTGTTCTCTTGGGAAAAACTGAGTATAGAATGAACTTACCTCAATATGACAGATTCATTGCAAGTATCCTACTGAATGGGGAAAAATTGAAAGTCTTCTTCTAACGTCTAGGACAAGAGTACGATGTCCATTTTCACCACTGTTATTCAACATAGTATTAGAAGAATACTCGCTGGAGCATTCAGCCAAGAGAGACAAATAAAAGGCATCCAAATTGAAAAGGAAGAATTCAATTTATTCTTGTTGTTTTCTTTCTTTCTTTTTTTTTTTTGTAGAGACAGAGTCTTACTTTGTCACCCTTTGTAGAGTGCTATGGTGTCACAGCTCACAGCAACCTCCAGCTCTTGGGCTTAGGTGATTCTCTTGCCTCAGCCTCCTGAGTAGCTGAGACTACAGGCACCCGCCACAACTCCCGGCTATTTTTCTGTTTTGCGGTTTGCATGAGGCTGGATTTGAACCCGCCATCTTCAGTATATGGGGCCAGCGCCCTACTCAATGAGCCACAGGTGCCACCCCAATTTATTCTTGCTTTTAAGTGACATGATTTTATGTCTAGAGAAACTTAAAAATTCCTCAATTTAAGGAATTATTAGAAATGATAAATTTAGTTAAGTTTCGGGATACAAAATCAATATATAAAATCAGTAATATTTCTATATATCAACAGTAAACAATGTGAATGAGAAACCAAGAAGGTAATCCCATTTACAATAGCTACAGATAAATAAAATATCTGGGAATAAACATAATGGAAGAAGTGAAAAATCTCTATAAGGAAAACTATAAAATATTGTTGAAAAAATTGGAAAGGGCACAAAAGTATAGAAAGATATTCTATGCTCATGGATTGAAAGAATAAATACTGCTAAAATGTCTATACTACCCAAAACAATATACAGATTCAATGCAATCCTCATCAAAATATCAATGACATTTTTCACAAAAGTAGAAAAATAATGCTAAAATTTATATGGAACCACAAAAGACCTAGAATAGTCAAAGCCATCCTGAGCAAATACAATAAATTAGAAGAAATCATATTACCTAACTTCAAATTGTACTCGTGTAGTACCAACATAAAAACAGACAAACATGTTATAGATGAGTAGAATAGAGTAGAGAATCCAGAAATAAATTCACACAT